>SJYC01138862.1:0-26255 GCA_006408675.1 Madoqua kirkii
AATTTTTCTTTAGATATTTGGAAAATAACAACCCAGCAAAATTTAGAGCCAGAGACAGCTTTCTCATCCAATATTCTCATGTTAAAGATGTTGAAACCTCTAGTCCCAAGAAATTGATATGACTGTCAAGGTCACACAGTTATTAGCAGAGGAGAGGAAATAACCTAGCGTTTGTTTTCCAGTAAATTTGAAATCTCTAAAACAAAACCACTAAGCATATGTTTGGAGATGTTCCCCCTATAGAAAATCTGATCCATGCCAAGATCTCTATCGATTCATTAGTAATTTGAGCCAAATGGGAAATAAGTCAGTCTGGAATACTAAGAACATACATAGAAAGATTAATTAGTGCTGTTAATTCATGACAACCGTAAGCTGTCAGCAATAAACAGGCCTGGTTCTTTATTAAACTCCACATGATGGAGAGCCAGGAAGAAGCTGTGGGTTGCCCGGTGCAATGGTGTTTGATGGGAGAAGAGTTAGCGAGCTCTCCTCAGGGCTCCTTAGGGATCCATCCAACCTGATAACTCACAATGAGTATATCTCACTTGCTACCAAAGTCTTGGAGACACTTCAATTTTCCTGAAACTCACATCTTCTACACCTTTCTGAGAGAAGGAGCAACCATAGCCCAACCACGATTCCCCCCACCCTGTTTAATCCTGTTATCAGGCATATCACTCTGCACACAGCCAGTCCCCAGGAACCTCACTTGAAAAATCCCTGTCCAGGGTCCAGAACTAGGAGAATTTGATTGTCCGATACTTCCCAACCCTTTAGAATACATCTATATATTCACAGATTCCCCCAGTGACCTGTTTCTAGGGTGGAGGGAGTAAGGAAACCTATAATGAGGGGACCTCCCCAGGGAGTTTCTTCCCGAGGAAGCACTGGTCAGTTTTGCTTTCTGAATGGCAGGTGGGGTCATTTGGATTAACTATCCTGCTGGGGACAATTAGAAATCGCTGGGCAAAATAAATCTTCTCTTTTCTAAAACTTGAGAAAGATGCCTGACAAAAACAAATAGGAATCATCTCTGGAGAAAGATAACATCATCAAAGTTCTCCAAATTTTTTGAAAGATCAGTTTTGCAAAAATAGAGTCTAGCCCACAGTACAAAATAACTAGGTCCACAATAAGACAAGACGATGTGAATGAAAAGGAGCAGAAACTATAAACAATGGAAACAGACACACATGGGCTCTGGATATTGGAATTACCAGATATTGACTTGAAAATAACCACATTTACTATATATATATATCAAAGACAAGGTCAGTGGTTTTCCAGAGAACCAGAAGATATGAAAATGAACTGAATATAAGATTTAGAAATGAAGAATACGGTAATAAATATGAAAATGCAGTGAAAGATTTGTCAGACTGAAAAGGGAATTATTGGATTGTGGTGAGCTCAGAAGGAAATTTGGAGAGTAAAGCATGGAGAATCAAAAGAATGGAAAATACAGAGAATGTGAAAGATTAGGGAATAAATGCTGAATTTTATGATTTTTTAAAATAATTTTAGATAAGCTGTTTCAAGAGTCTTTTAAATTTTATTTTATTTTTTGGCCACTCACCATGCAGCATGAAGGATCCTAGTTCCCCAGCCAGGGTTTGAACCCATGCCCCCTGCATTGGGAGCATGGAGTCTTAACTGCTGAGCCACCAGAGAATTCCCTGGAGTGGTTTTTTCTACATTTACTGATAGACCAGGATTTTGTTTACTAACGTGGAGAAGTACATTTTAACTTGTTATTGAAGTGTAATACAGTGGTTAACCTGATGGAGGAGGAGCTACTACCTGGAGGGGCATGATCGAGGCTTCATAGAACTGGTGATGTTCCATTCCTTGGTTGGAGTGCTAGTTACATGGCTTCATTTTGTGATAAATTGTACATAGTAACATCTTTCTATCTTATACTTTTCTATTTGTATATCTCACAATTTTTTCCCAAAATGTTTAAAACAGAAGAAAAGGTGCAGGCCCAGGCATCTGTCATTGGCAGGTGCTGAAAGAAGCCTGCATCATGGGTTTCCTGTGGCAGAGACAGTCATCACCCACAGGAAGGCAGCATGTCAGTTCAGTTCAGTTCAGTTCAGTCACTCAGTCGTGTCCGGCTCTTTGCGACCCCATGAATCGCAGCACGCCAGGCCTCCCTGTCCATCACCAGCTCCCGGAGTTCACTCAGACTGACGTCCATCAAGTCAGTGATGCCATCCAGCCATCTCATCCTCAGTCGTCCCCTTCTCCTCCTGCCCCCAATCCCTCCTAGCATCAGAGTCTTTTCCAATGAGTCAACTCTTCGCATGAGGTGGCCAAAGTACTGGAGTTTCAGCTTTAACATCATTCCTTCCAAAGAAATCCCAGGGCTGATCTCCTTCAGAATGGACTGGTTGGATCTCCTTGCAGTCCAAGGGACTCTCAAGAGTCTTCTCCAACACCACAGTTCAAAAGCATCAATTCTTTGGCGCTCAGCCTTCTTCACAGTCCAACTCTCACATCCATCCACAGGAAAAGCCATAGCCTTGACTAGACGGACCTTAGTCAGCAAAGTAATGTCTCTGCTTTTCAATATGCTATCTATGTTGGTCATAACTTTCCTTCCAAGGAGTAAGCATCTTTTAATTTCATGGCTGCAGTCACCATCTGCAGTGATTTTGGAGCCCAAAAAAATAAAGTAGGACTTTTATTAAACTGTTTCCCCATCTATTTCCCATGAAGTGATGGGACCAAATGTCATGATCTTCATTTTCTGAATGTTGAGCTTTAAGCCAACTTTTTCATTTTCCTCTTGCACTTTCATCAAGAGGCTTTTTAGTTCCTCTTCACTTTCTGCCATATACAGGGCAGCAAATCTTGATCGAGTCACTTCCCTTGGATCAGCACTGTCGTGAGAGATTCACTTTTTTTGAGAAGGATTTTGAGGCCCCATCTGGGGCCACCACCTGCCTCAGCATGTGGTCAGACTTTCATGAGGGGCATTGGCTGATTTTGCATAGACAGCAGCTGATAGTGGAGAGTTTGCAGTCCAGTTGGCTTGTTTCTTTTATTTTAATTCTATTTTATTTCATTTTGGGTTGTGTGGGCTCTTCACTGGGGCATGTGGGATTTTAGTTCCCAACCAGGGATTGAACCCATGTCCGCTGCATTACAAGATGCGTTCTTAACCACTGGACAACCAGGGAAGCCCCCAAGTTGACTTGGTTTTTAATTCCAGCCCCTGGTGTGTTGTCCTGGAAGAGCATCACTGTTACCCAAGCCTCAGCTCAGTTATCTTGCTCAAGATGGAGATTCAGTGAAGTGATGTGTATAGGGCACTTAGCATAGTGCTTAGCACAAGCCGGGTCCTCAGGAAACTGGGGCTACTATTTCCATAGTCTCCATTTAGCCATATTTACTTTCTCCTAATATCAGAATTTTTTAAATAGTTTTCCTTTGAGCTCCTCTTTCCAACTCATTTTGCTAATACAAACAATTCAATGTGAAGGTTGATATTTTAATTACTCTTATAGTTTGTAATTTATTAGGCAGCAGAGGACCCACTATTCCTCTTCCAGGTCAAAACCCTCCTTTCATGCTTACTGAAGCACTTGTGGGATGCAGGAATTTATTAAGATGGAAAGGTTAAATTAAAGGTAAATGAAAATCTCTAATGAGTAAAGACATTTTAATAAGAACATGCAAAAAAATAATGAAGCTAGAGACTGAAGGGAGCCATCCACGCAAGAGATCTTCCTTCCTTCATCAGGCACCCTTGAACCTCTGGGTGACAGGCTTACCCCTTAACCCAAGAGAAAACTATTGCCTCCCTAGTTCTAAATCTATTTGCTTTTGAAAACCACTAACCATATTAGACAAATAAAAAGTTTCCATTGCTTCATTAGCCAAGTGAAGCCACAAAACGTGATCTGTGAGATTCATCATGGCTCCAGTTTCTAGCTGGTACAAACTTGTTGCTGTAGAGCAGAAATAAGGCCAGTCAGCTCAACTTGATGTTGATGGTGATGGTGACGACGATGATGATGGTGATGACAGTGACATTAAAGGTGATGATGACAGTGATGATGATGGTGATAATGATATTAAAGGTGATGATGGTGGTGGTGATGGTGGTGGTGATGGGGGTGATGATGATAATGGTGATGATGGTGATATTAAAGGTGATGATGACAGTGATAATCTGATGATAATGATATTGAAAGTGGTGATGATGATGGTCACTGTGATGATGGTGATGATGGTGATATTGTAGGTGATGATGATGGTGGTGGTGATGGTGGTGATGATGGTGATGACACTGACATTAAAGGTGATGATGACAGTGATGATGATGGTGGTGGTGATGGTGGTGATGATGGTGATATTGAAGGTGATGATGGTGATAATATTGAAGGTGATGATGATATTAAAGGTGATGATGACTGATAGTGTGATGATAATGATATTGAAAGTGATGATGATGATAGTGATGATGATATTGTAGGTGATGATGATGGTGGTGATGATGATGATATTAAAGGTGATGATAACAGTGATAATGTGATGATAATGATATTGAAAGTGGTGATGATGATGATGATGATGACTGTGATGATGGTGATGATGGTGATATTGTAGGTGATGATGATGGTGATGATGATGGTGGTAATGATAATATTAAAGGTGATGATGACAGTGATGATGGTGATGATGTTGATCATGATGGTGATGATAGTGAGGATGATGATATTAAAGGTGATGATGACAGTGATGATGGTGATGATGATATTAAAGGTGGTGATGATGATGATGATGGTGATGATATTATAGGTGATGATGATATTAAAAGTGATCACAACAGTGATGATGGTGATGATGTTGATCATGATGGTGATGATGGTGAGGATGAGAATGATGACGATGTTGATGATGATGATGATGTTTTTGATGACACGGATGATAGTCACAGCCACACACGCTAATAGGAACAAGCAGAGATGACATTGGATGTCTGTCATCAGGAGGCCTTCCTTGGGTGCAGCCCAAATTGTTTTCTCTGAAACTGACTTCTGCTTCCTCACAGTTCCAACAGAATTAGTAACTGGATTCCCGAATCTTCCAGAAATTATTCTAAGAGGCAAAACAAAACCCAGGAGAGCATGAGGCTGGCAGATGAGGGAGCTGGGGTTCCTGTACACCCAGGCAGGCCATCTTCCATGTGGGACATGCAGGCGCCTCCACTGGAGCCACCCAGTTGCCCACCTGGCCAGGTCCTCTTCCCTTCCTGCTCAACCTCCAGCTCATGTGTCACTGCCTGAGGATGTTTCTTCTGCCCTCAGGCCGTGGGCGTGGGTGGGACCTTCATGACACCCTGTCTCTTCCTTGAAAGCACTTAAGTAGCTTGTGACTCCGTGTCGATTAAGTGGTTATTTGATCCATGTTTGGCTTCTTTATAAGCTCTTTGAGGGCGAGGCCTCCAGGCCTCATACTGACCACCTGCCCCCATCCCTGGGGCAGCAGGTGACCCATAGAACATAGTTCAACAAATGACTTTAAGTGAAAACAAAGGCATTGAGTGTGGTGACCCCAGAGTCCTCCCATTCCAGACAACTTTGGCCATCCGTGAGAAGCTTGTACCCATCACCCAGTGCTAAGCCGAGACCTCCTCCTGTTCAGTAATCCTCAGCATCACAGCATGTGGAGCTGCAATCAGGTCTCCTGGTCATTTCTGTTGCTTTCCCACAGCTTGGTAGGAACCATTGAATCTGAATAGTTGGGGCATGAATGTGCCTTTGTAGCTGCCAGCCAAGAAGCTCTAGGTCCACTCTGAATGATGAAATCCAACAACATCAGCAGAGACCTCTGAGTTGGGGTCTTCAGTGGTTTCTCTCCCCCCACCCGCCCCTGCATGTGCGGTTCGGCCCTCAGGTCTCATGGTGCTCTTTTCTGGGATTCAACTCATGGAGTCATTGCCACTCCCCCAACCTGCCATCACCCCTAGGGCCCCCACAAACCATCTCCTCACTGGAGTGTGGCTGGACAAGAGCATCCTGACCTGATGAATCAAAAGAGCCTCGCTGCCCTTGGCCACACATCACCGTGGGCCCAGCATTACCTATAGCCAGCACCTCCAGGCCAGTGTCAACACGGTCTTGAAGGAAGACACCGGAGCTGGTTTCCATAATCGACGGTTCCTCTCAGTCTTCTAAGGGAAAGCACCATGCTTTGCGTATTCAGACCGTCTACATCTTCCCTTCCCCTGGAAGTCTGAAGTTGTCCTCAGCGGGACTGCAGACAGTGATCTGGGCCTCATGGCAGCGTGGAGGGAGAAGAAAGACAGTACATGTGGCTCAGCTCTTCTCCACCTTCACCTGATGGCAGCATCCAGCGAAGCTGCTCCTTCGAGTCCCGTCTCCCTGGAAAGCTGGTGGCTAGGCTTCCTGGGGTGGGTGTGGGCAGGTCATCCCTCATGAGGAGGCCACCCACACGAGCTGCAGATGAGAGACTGGACTCCCAGGGTGTATGCTGTGTGCCAGATGGAGCTGTCTGCTCTACGTTCCTGCTGTCCCCGTAACTCCACCTGTGTTTGTCAGGTCTCGCTTCCTTATTTGGGGCCAAGAGCACATATTCACCATGGGGTGGCCCTTAGTGATCTTGTGTGATCGTGTCCATGGGGCCCTTAGTGGCCTCGTGTCCTCGAGGTGCTTCCAGGCTCGTCTGGATCCATGCCTCCTCAGGGACCCTGCTCATTGTCCCATCTGAGGAAAGCACTGGGGTGCAGAGATGCCACTGAGTTTTCCAGGTTGGATTGGGGCAGGAGGGGCCTGTTGTGGGGATAGCTATGAGCCGATTCCTAGGAGAAGCTGTTGAGACTTAGGTCTTGAGAGCCAGTTATGTGCGGGGGGCGCTGCAGAGGAGGCTGCTGCAGAGAGGGGCGCTGAGAGAGGGGCCTTGGTGACACCTGTACACCCCATCCTGGATGCTGCCAGCAGTGGGACGGTGGGCAGGGGCTCTATGCCTTTGCTAGACTGGCCTCAGAGGCAGTGGGGGCCCCTGGAAGCAGAGCGAGGCCCTCCCTTCCCAGAAGATGTCACGAGCGTGTGCTATTGCTTCACTGATGCGGGTCTTCGGCGCTTAGGGGTGGGGGCCAGGGCACATGGAGGCACTGGGCACAGTCGTGCAGCCCCAGCCTAGAGTCAGGCCACCAGCACTGAGCCCTGTGCCGCTCCACCAGCTATGATGCTTAACCTCTCTGGAACTCACTCTTCTCCTCTGTAAGATACAGTTACTGACAGTACCTACTTCCCTGGTTGTGCCAGGGGGATTGGGGTCATCTTCCTGCCCCAGCAAGTCTTCATTCCACGTCGATGAGGGCTGGGGGCTTCGGTGCCCTGGAGTCACTCTTGATCCACTGGCTGAATCCCCGCAAGGCTCCTCCTCCATGAGCTCATCCAGTCACTGCTTGCATCCCTCTGGGGATGGGAGGCTCACTGCCTCTCAGAGCATCCTGCTCTGCCTTAGGTCTTTCGTGGACAGTCTATTTGTGTTGAACCTGAATCTGCTGGCCATGGCTCCAATCCTGTGGTCGTGCTGAATTCCACCACTCTCCTTCAAAACAGCAGGTTAAATCCTAGGAAGGTCCCTCTGCAGCTGTGTGCTTCCACTCCATGGGTCTCGTCTTTTCCCAATGACACCCCTCAGAGTCTCTGGAAGATACTTGAATGAATGGCATGACTTCTGAAAGCAGCCTGTGCACTGAGTCCCTGCTGCATGCCGAGGAGCACAGATGAGAGGACGGGCGGCTGGGGCTGTGCATCAGGCAGGGAGCAGCGTCCACGGGGGTAAGAACACGTGCTGACACGGGGAGGCTGCAGCTGGAGAGTGCACTGTGGGCCGGAGTCAGGGGCCATACCCTGGAGAACGTGGGTGACAGCGCATCAGAAGCCTGGACACTTTGCGCTTGTGCTTTGGAACGAGCATCCCAGCTGCGACGTGGAGACAGCGAGCTGAGTGACCAACCCAGCGGCCACAGTGTCCAACATGCACCCCAAGAGGCTGGGAGTACCTCCCTCCGGGGGTGGGGCCACAGATGAGTTCTTTTTGCGTCCCCCTTCCTTGTGTTTTCTCATTTCTCTATAATAAGCATTTCCCATCTCCTTCATGATGAACATGGATTTTTTATGTAGTAACAGTTACTTACACTTTCTAAAGTCCTGCAAAAGCGAACTGGCAGGACTTGGTTGGAGGCCGAGGTCTGACCTTGGTACATGGGGAGGGGGGTGCCCACCACCCTGACAGGGATGGGTGGGAGCTACGGCCCCGATGGTGGCCGGAAGCACAGATATGACTTCCTCTGGGCATCTTCAGAGCCAGGCCTGCAGGCCCTGGGGGCTCGCCTGTCCATTTGCAGAGCTCCCTGTGCCAGACTCGGTGACAGCAAAGCCCCCAGAGCTTGGTGACGGCAGCAGCAGCCTGCACTCGGCTGTCTCAGGCGACATGTGCTCAGCATTGAGCAGTCTCAGCGATGAAAGGGCCAGGAGAGCCCACAAGTCCCCATGTTCACAAAACTCAGCCCAACGCAGAAGGTGGGTATCAGTGTTTAAAAGGCACTTAATGAACATGTGACTGCAAATGGAGACTCAGCTCTGAAGGAAAGGAGTGGTTTCCAACAAGACCTAGAAGAAGGGGGTGGGCCTTGGGCCGAGAGCAGAAGGATAAGCTGAAGGAGTTGTGGGAAAGCATCCAGGCCGAGGGAACAGCGCAGATGATGGTCCTGGGGCGGGAGGAAAGATGGCAGGTCTGAGTCTGAAAGAAGCACTGTTGGATCAGGAGTCCAGAGAGGGAGGGGCCTCAGAGGGCAGGAGGACCCTCCCCATCCTGTGTCCCCCTCTTCTCTGCCACGTTCCCCTCGTGGCCTGGACAGCCTCCTCTGGGGATGCCCCCAGCAGTCACCCCGAAAGCCAGCATGCAGCTCGGCTGTCAGCTCCCTCCGAGGCTCTGCACACCTGGCCGCAGTGTGTACAAGCTGCTAATTAACAGAATCACTCGGATCAGAAAGCATCATGTTCTACTGGGAGGCTGCGAAGCCCCCTCATTAATTCGCAGGTGAAATTATTCTGGCTTTTCTCTTGCTTTGCTTCCTCTCCCCAGCTCACTTAATGGCTGGGGTGAGTCCTCCCAATTAGACTCGTGAACCCCTCTCCTCCAGGTCGTGAAGCCTCAGGGACCCCCTCAGGGCACAGGGAGGGAGTGCCAAGCCTTTGGGCACCAGTGCCAAGGGCAGGGGGCAGAGGGGTGACATCTCCAGTTCAGGAGAGGAGGAAGTTTCTTCCTGGCCGGTGGATGGGTCTGAGACTAACAGTGCCCCGCAGGGGGTGACTCAGAGGTGGGTGTCCTGGCGTCTGCGTGACCCTCCACACAACCAGCCTGGACAAAAGACAGGGAGCCAGCCCTTCCCCCACTTCTGTCCTGGATGTGGAGACGGTGTCCCCCTGTTGACAGAAGGCACCTGGGGGAGGTCTGGGGGGCTTGCCGGCAACCACCATTTACAAATGAACATGTGCGGCCTCTTCTTTGAATGAGGAACATTCGGGGATGACTTTGCGGTTCAGCTTTTAAGCAAGGGGTCCTTCTTCCTATAAGACAGCAGCATAGACCTGAAACCCCTGGGCGCTGACAAGACCTGTTGTGAAAGCTTTTTACTTTCTTTTTTCCCTGAAAGGATCAGGGGACTTCAGAACCCATTTGTTGAGGTGACGCATGCAAACCGGAACTCCCCCTCTAACCACGCTGAAGTGCGCCAAGACAACTCCACCTTCATCACTAGGATTGCTCTCCTCCTCCCCAGCTGAGAGGCCCTCAGAAGGACAGTGTCTGCCCGTCCGGCCATTTGGATGTGGCTCCTGGGGAGGTTTGCAGTCAGGCCCACCTGGATCCCCTCCCGCACCCCATCCAGGCGTCACTCTGACTGTGCAACCTGGAGCCTCCGTTTCCGCATCTGAAACTGGGCGGCGAGACTCTCATGGGAGGCGAGGCTGAGCAAATGGCCTGAGCTTCGGGCAGCGGGGTTGATGGCGTGAGCTTTGTCGTTGCAGGTCTCCAGGTGGTCCTGAATTCCATCATCAAGGCCATGGTGCCCCTACTGCACATCGCTCTGCTCGTTCTGTTCGTCATCATCATCTATGCCATCATCGGCCTGGAGCTCTTCATGGGCAAGATGCATAAGACCTGCTACAACCAGGAGGGCATTGCAGGTAAGGGAGGTGCCATCCTTCCCTGCCGCTGAGGAGCCCTGCCTTCCGACATCCGCATTTCCTCTGCTAAGAGAGGCAGGGTTTTATTTCATCTCTAGGGTCTAACTTCTGTGTTTACTAAAATGAGTCTTTGTTAAAATAGCTAAACATAAGCTTTGTCCAGCACTGCTGTGTGCTGTGTGCGTGTGTGTGTGTGTATGTTAGTTGTTTCAGTCGTGTCCAACTCTTTGAGAACCCATGGACTGAAGCCCGCCAGGCTCCCCTGTCCATGGAATTTTCCAGGCAAGAGTACTGGAGTGAATAACCATTTCCTTCTCCAAGGCATCTTCCCGACCTCAGGATCAAACCCGTGTCTCCTGCACTGCAGGCAGGTTCTTTACCATCTGAGTCACCAGGGAAGCCCTGTCTGGCGCTGATAAGCACTCTCTAAACAAGGTGCTTGGCCAACGCTGAATTTTTTCAGAATCAGAGCTAGCTGGTGACTCTGTGTCCTTGTCCCCTCTAGTGGCTTATCATCAACTGTCCCTTCGGGAGGAAGCTCCGCCCTCAGCCGGTAGGCTCACAACCTTGCGTCCTTCTCACCTCTGGGGCGACCTGGCTCCTCGGCCTCAGTGTTTCTGCCTCCCGTCCGGGGGCCTCCAGTCCAGGTGGGGAGGATGGCCTGTGACAAAACTCCTTCCCTCCGGGAGGTGGGGCTCTCCACGTCCGTCCCATAAGCCAAGGCGTTTAACGAGCCGTGCTGCTCACTGAGTTCACCCCTGGTGGGACTGGAGTTTGGGCTTGACAGACACCCCACAGATTGCTGTCTTTAGCTCCTAACATCTCAACTGGACTTAAAAAAAAAAAACATTTAAATAGGAATCAACAAGGCTTTTAAACAGACAAAGTAGTTTAGCACAAAAAGCTTATTTAAAACAATATACTCTGCAAAGGATTGAGCCGTGTTCAATATACATGGCTTTTTTCAAACAAGATCTTTCGTCTTAGTCTTTTGGCGTCTTGGAGAAGAAAGGGGAGCATTCTCTGCAGTCTTGAAGGACCCTCTGTCCCCTCCATGTCCATCACTTCTCACTCCCGTCGACCCAAGCAGTAAGCTAAACCTGAGCCCCTTGCCCTGGGGTGTGGAGGAAACATTCAGTGGAGGGAGTGACATTCTGAATTATTCAGAAACCAAAGCAGACCACCTGATCTGTGTGGTCTGGTTCGGCTTGGACCCCTGATCTGTGTGATCTCATTCAGCCTGGACCCCTGATCTGTGTGCTCTGGTTTGGCTTAATAGATTGGCTGGGTCTTTGTACCTGCCACAGTCAAAACAAAACCCCCAAACTGTGAATCTATAGTCAGAGATTCACACAATTGTTTAACTTTCTTGATGGTGAGTCTAAGAGGAGACCGTTTTTTCACTGTAGAGAGCATTTCATGGGTCATAATTATATAAAATAAACTGTCATGTTTTTTAAAAAAAAAAAAAAACTCTTTTAAAATAGAAGGAATTGGTCTTGACTTTAGCTAAAATTCTGAGATTTTCAGCCTTGCTTAAAGAAATACCCAATATCACACTGAGTAATGTTCTCCCCCTTTAATTCAAAGCCTTCTTTTTGGAGGGCTCCATCTGTAGCTGCCCTGAACCAATACATTTACATTGATTGTGCAGCTTCCTTGGGGTCATCCTAAGACCTGCCTGAGAGCGAGCGTAAGACATATAACGTTCATGCCATATTGAAATGGTCATGACCTGTCTGACCCAGACTTCTCAGGCCAGCGTAGGGATGTCGAGTTTAGAAGATGCCATCAACTGGGCGATGAGCCATGATTGGGCTCCTCTGAGCACCAAGAGAGGAGGAGCGTGGTGAGATTCCAATTGAGCAACCCGATCCCACGTGGCTGTGCTCCCTGAGCTGAGAGAGACACTCACACACACACCCACCTCGAGGAGGCTTCTGCCCCAAACGATGGGGAGCAGCCAAGGCTGGTTTCCCGTGGGTGGCAAGATCCTGTGGGGCTGCGCCAGCACCGCCTGGAAGCCTCTGACTTTGTCATCAGGCCGTCAGTGGTCTCAAATGGTCTTAAATGGTGGGTGTGTTGGCCTGGGCCGTGGGGCTCCTCTGTGCTGGATGGGATGGCCGTAGGCCTGACGAGCCCTCCAATGGACCCTCTGTTCTCAGAGGATGGCAGGACTGGCCTGGCCGGGTGGATGGCCAGTCTGGGAACACACTGCTGTCCACTCTGACAAGGAGGGACACATACGGGAACCCGGACACACTCAGCACAGCCAGAGGGTGGAGGGACCAAGCCTGCAACCTTTGACCCCAGCGCCCCTTTGCTTTGGAGACGTTGGCGTCACCTTTGGAATAGGTGTCTTTTTTTAATTTTAGACTTTGGGTTGAATTCCTGAATTTTTGTGCAAATTGAGATTATGCTAAAGTGCCTGAGTATCCTTATCTTGGTTTTCTTTTTTTTAAGTATTTATTTATTTATTTAAAGTATTTATTTATTTGACTGAGCCAGGTCTTAGTTCAGCATGTGGGATCTACTTCCCTGGCTAGGGAATGAATCTGGGCCCCCTGCTTGGGAGCAAAGAGTTTTAGCCACTGGACCAGCAGGGAAGTCCCTATCTTATTTTTCTTAAGGGATTTTACATCCAGTAGTTTCTTTACACTTGAGATGACTTTGTGAGCGTGTAGACATGAGGAAACCTTGGGTGTCGAATCCACACCAGAAAGCTCTGGCTGCCGGTGGACTGCCGTTCCGCCCCGGGCTGCCCCTTCCAGTCCCTGAAGACGCAGCCTTTGGAGACACGTATTCCCCAGTTCTGGAGGCATCTGCAAGGCACCTTCCTTGTTCCTCAACAGACACATCACCATATGTCCATCCTTTTTGTCTCTGGTTGGCCCATCTGTTTGGTGGCGCTCGAGCCAGGTCACTCTGAATCGCTCTCCCAAGCGCAATAATTGCCCCTGAGACTGGAAGAGAGCTGGCTGGCCGAAACCCAGACATGAAATCACTTTCTCTCTATTCACTCCTCAGATCTGGGGCCTCAGAAAGTAACTGGTTTTGCCTTTGGTCGTTTCTCCCTGGAGACCCTTGCTGACGTTCTCCCAGACTCCCTGCTCCTGCTGGTGTTAACCACACTTTCAAAATCTCTCTCATCTTCACCTCTATTCTTCTGCCACAGACTTAATTTGGAACTTTCCAGAATGACCCCTCCTTTCTCACTTCTGCTTTGAAACGGGGAGCCCGCATGGCTTCAGCTCTTTCTCCAACCTCACACTCCCACCTTCTTCTCCGGGAATTCATGGCTCTACAGAAAACCCAGCATATCTTCACGTTTAGACTAATTTCCCCTCACCCTCGAGGGCACGTTGCCAGGACCTGCTGATCTGTGTGTGTTCACATTTTCCGAGTGTTCCCTTTAGGGCTTTTTATAGACACCTATTTTTACCAGATTGTTATTGCTCCTTAATTGTTCTTGAATCTTTTTTTTATTATTGTTCAAGACCAATTCAGGATAGCAGAGAGGCACTTGATCCTACAGACCACTTTCTGATTTATTTATTAATCATTTATTAATGAGATTGGTCCTCTCTCATTTATTAATGAGATTGCATCCCCTGGACGCTGTTTTCTTTCTTAATGAGATTGCATCCCCTGGATGCTGTTTTCTCTCCAGCATCCATTTATAAAGCCCCGAGATCCGTGCTCCTCCCTTGAGGACACTCAGAACCCACTCTAGCAGCCTTCACATTTTCCTGATTTCAGTTCTGAGGAGTTGAAATGCAAGGAAAGCTATCATATCAAGGGTCCCAGTGCAAAGATTAGCAGCATCTTTACTGCACTAGAGAGCAAGACCCGAGAAAAAGAAACCCAAGTTTCCGTCCACGTTGTTCACCTTCCCTTTTGTTTTATCTTTCATCTTCCCAGTACTTTTGTCACAGTGACTGAACACATCATCCCAGGAAGCCATCACTAGACCAATGGACCCGATAAAATTTACGATCTGTTTGGTTCCTGGGTTTCCAGTCCACTTACTCTCTATTTCTAGGTGCTTGTCATCCACTTTCTTATGTATTCCTTAGGTCTGAGGCTCACTTTTCAGGTTCCACCCTCTTACAGCCTCCCATTACTTAACCTCACATTCAAATTTGCAAAGACTTCAGAAGTCACCAAAAACAGACTGAAATTCTTTTCCATGAAGGGAGTCTCCTGGGGGCCAGACCCCAGGGTAGGAAATGGTGCAGACTGTCATCCCCCATATGATTCAGGGACGAGGGATCCCCGGGGTCATTGCACACACACCTGACCTGGAGCACCAGGCCTGGAACATGCCAGGAAGCTGCTCCGCTCACCATGGCCCCAGCCTGTGGAAGCCAGCCAGCCAGCTGTCCATCAGCGGGTGAGCGGATAAACCCACAGTGACGGTCCGTGGAAGGGAGCAGACCATGAAACATGATGCCTCGTGAAAAAATATGGACCCCAAAGCCACCTAGTGTGATGCCATCCACATGAAATTGCAAGGCAGGCAGATCCGTAGACAGACGGCAGGTGTGACTGCCAGGGGCTGCAGCAGATGGGGCTTGGAAACTTGGGGTGGTGGGAGCGTTTCCAAATGAGTTGTGGTGACGGCTGGACGGCACTATAAATTTACTAAAAATAAGTGAGCTGTCCATGCTCACTGATGACTTGTCCGGCATGTAAATTCTGTTTCAATGAAGCTGTTGAAAAGAGAGAGGAAGGCAAAATGCCAAGACGACACAGGCCAGCGTGTGTCTCCAACCGCACAGCTCAATTCACACCCCGAAGGGTCACCCTCAGTGAAGACTTAGGATTAGTATTCCTCTGCGGTCATCCTCCGGGGAGTGAAAAGCTGTAATCTGAAGCCGCAGACTGAGAAGCAGCCCAGCAGCCAATAGCCTCGACATCGAAGTCCTCGCCCCCGATTACTTGGATCTGCCAGAAACCAGAGAGGACCCTGGTGGCCCAGAGTCTCAGAATGAAGGACGACAAGCAAACTTTCTCTCTAGGGGCACATCCCGGGGGCACATCCTCGCTGCCTTTTGAGTTGTTTGCTAGAACGAAGGTCTGTTCTGTCTATCCCTGTTTCTTTCTACAAGCCCAATACGGTCCCCTTAATTTCTCAGAGTTCTGCAAATTCTACACCATTACCTCTTGCAACTGGGACCAAGAGTCTCAGTGCCAAGTCGCTTCAGTCGTGTCCGACTCTGTGCGACCCCAGAGACGGCAGCCCACCAGGCTCCCCCGTCCCTGGGATTCTCCAGGCAAGAACACTGGAGTGGCTTGCCTTTTCCTTCTCTGATGCGTGAAAGTGAAGTTGCTCAGTCGTGTCTGACTCTGTGGGACCCCATGGACTGCAGCCCAGCAGGCTCCTCTGTCCATGGGATTTTCCAGGCAAGAGTACTGGAATGGGGTACAAAATGGAACTTCTCAGCTCAGCCAATGACCTCTGCATGAAAAATAGCCTAACTTACTGATTTCCCAGCACCTCTTCCTAGAGCATGGAATTAGCCTGAGCACAGCCTGTGGCCATGGGAGATGTTAAGCTGTTTCCTGGAAACGCCAAGAGGGCTCCAAACCGGGGAGCATTCTTCCCATCCCCCATGGCCACTCTGTCCTGAGTGGAGGTCCAGACAGCTTTTCTCTCCTGAAGACACTGGAGAAAAGGGCAGGAGGCAAGGTTCCACGTGACACAACCACGCAAAATACTGCAGTGGCGTTGTTCCCTGGGGCTGGGGTAATGCTCTGTAGGGGATACTTTTCACCATCAGAACTTGTCATCAAGAAGGCATCCTCTGCAGTAGAGTGACCTGCATCCCTGGTGAAGCATCATGTTACATGCTGCATGGACCTGTGGGGAGTCAGGAACTGTCACTGGGCAGGATCTCTGACCAGTTAGCGTGAAAGAACCTTCCCATCAACAATACTGAGGGATCCTGAGAAAACTATAATTGAAAAAGACACATGTACCCCAAAGTTCATTGCTGCACTATTTACGATAGCTAGATCATGGAAGAAACCTAGATGTCCATTGACAGATGAATAGATAAAGAAGCTGTGGTACATACATACGATGGAATATTACTCAACCATAAAATGGAATGCATTAGAGTTGGTTCTAATCAGGTGGATGAACCTAGAGCTTATTATACAGAGTGAAGTAAATCAGAAAGAGAAAGACAAATATCATATATTAACACATATCTATATGGGATCTATGGTACTGATGAACCTATTTGCAGGGCAGCGGTAGAAATACTGACATGGAGACAGACTTGTGGATACAGGGGAGGAAGGAGAGGGCAGGACAAATGGAGCGAGTGGCCTGTAAGCATAGACACTAGCATATGTGACATACATGGCCTGTGGGAATTTGCTGTGTGGCACAGGCAGCTCACACTGGGGCTCCATGACAGCTTAGAGGGGTGGGCTGGGGTGGCAGGTGGGAGGGAGGCTCAAGAGGGAGGGGACATACGTATGCCTAAGGCTGATTCATGTCGCTATATGGCAGAAAACAATGCGATATTTTATAGCAATTATCCTTCAATTAAAAATAAATATTTTTAAAAACGTACTGGGCAGATGGGATGAACTGGGAAATTGGGAATGATTGACATGTACACTATTAATACTATGTATATAATAGATAACTAATGAGAACTTAATGCTCTGTGGTGATGTATATGGGAAGGAATCCCAAAAGGGGGATATATGTATATCTATGGCCGATTCACTTTGCTGTACAGCAGAAATTAACACAGCAGTGAAAAGCAACTATACTCTAATAAACATTGTTGGGTTGGCCAAAAATTTCCATAATATCCCACGGAAAAACCTGAGTGAACTTTCTGCCCTCCCCAATGATTTTTTTAAAAAACCCACAATGCCCTCACCCTAAACTCTGGCATTCCCACAGAAATGTCTGCAGATACTTGAGCACCAAAACCAGAAGTCAGGGCCCCCCTCTGCGTTCCAGGATGCTTTTACTCAGTGGTCGCCTCGTAGTCCTATCTTTCTTGGCCATTTGACGGGCAGCCTCCCCCCTGTCTTTGAAGTCAGTCCAGGTTAAATACAGTTTTACGACACTCAGCTGAAAGCACTGACCTTCTGAACGGACGGCAGCTTGACTGAACACCCAGTGCCTGTGTGTGTTCGCTTTGCTGGGGGCGTTGGTGTGACTGTGCTCTGCACTGTCGCTGCTGGTCCTGTGCCATCCCAGCCACTGTTTTTCTAACTTCTCTGTTCTTTCTGTGCTCATCCCTCTCCCCCACTCCCGCCTCTTCATCTCTTCCCCTGGTCACTTGAGATGTCCCAGCAGAAGACGACCCCTCACCCTGTGCCCTGGAGACGGGCCACGGGCGGCAGTGCCAGAACGGCACAGTGTGCAAACCAGGCTGGGACGGGCCCAAGCACGGCATCACCAATTTCGACAACTTCGCCTTCGCCATGCTGACCGTGTTCCAGTGCATCACCATGGAGGGCTGGACCGACGTCCTCTACTGGGTACGTGCCAGGGCAGGCGGGGCAGGGAGCATCCGCCTTCCAGGGACGTGCAGTCACACGCACATCGGGAGGAGTGAGGACCTTGATTTCTTCCAGGTCTTGCCTGAGAAGCAAAGCCCATGAGCCTCTCTCTGCTCACCAGCCCAAGAAAAGTGTCACCTCTCATTTGTCCTCCACAGCGGGAAGCGCTGGCACACAGCCCAGTGGGGCTACGGCCGGCCCGACACAAGGGTCCTCTTGGAGGGCTTCTCCCGCCCCGTGCATGTCCTGCCCATGTCCCCAAGCGAACGGGAGGGCACCCGTTCAATTTCTAGGGCTAAAGAGAAAACTCAGGCCTGGTCTTCAAAGAGGAAAGCACTTTTATTGAATTGTGCAGCATCGCGGCATTCTATTGTGTTTTACCTCACATGTTGACCTTCCCTCGTTATATCAGCTAGTCCATCAGACAAAAGCATAGCCAGCCTCTTCACTCCTGACAGAACGCTCTGCTGGTCATGTGAGGCATATTCAGAAATGTCACTTCTCAAGTGCCAACCAATCAGCAGTAAATCTCCTTTTACCTTAAAGATGCTCTTTTATCAGCCAGCAGCCAACACGAATTTGCCAGCGTCCGAGCTGTCGAGGGGCAGGTTTTCGGGCAGCCTGCTCCACAGGCAAACACACTATATTTAATCTGTTTCATTCTGGCAGTCAAGTCCATTATTTGTAAAAATCCCAGAAAATGTCATTCTTTGTAGGATCTCTTACTTCCACGTGAGAACTGACTTGCCAGAGCCTAGCACTGCACTCCAACATTTGGGCAGAAAATGCTTGTTGTCGGGCTTGAGAATACCATGGTGCCCAGTTTTGCAAATAATCAAGTGGATTTGGCTGCCCCGAAAACAGTCGAAGAGGCTGTTCGGGGAGGGAGGGATGCCAGGCTGCCAGGCTGGGAAGAACCAGAGCCAGGAGAGGTGTCCACCCCCGCCCCCGACCAGGAGGAGGAGTTCTGGATCCTCTCAGAGATGCTCTGCACCTTGTGGGCATTCTGAATGCTAAACTGTTTTCAACAATTCAGAAGCCCTTTTCTCCCAGTTTCTGGAGGCAGACTGAGACTGCACTGCCATGAAACGTGAGCCTCTCTTCATAGAACCAGTTTAAACTTGCCCATGTGCCTTGAACCCCACCAGTGATATTCAGTGTTCCCTGCTTGATAGGGGGTGCCTGGATTCAGACACAATTACATCCAACTCAGGGCAGAGAAACCAGCTAGACTTCACTGAACAACAGTGGTGCTGTGGGAGCCCGGTAGAGCGGTCATGCAGCTTCACTCCCAGAAAAGGCACAGGTCTAATCACCTCTCCCTCCAACTGAGATGAACATTGGCACCCATCTCCCAGGCTCATCCTCAGTAAGAATTTGGCTTTGAATAATTTGTGAGACAAAGAAAGATGAGCTTACTCTATCCGGGCAAGTTTAATTTCTTTTAGCAAAGCAGATAGAATTCAGAAGTGTTCCTAAGGAGTCCTTCTACCTTGGGTGGGTCCCTCTGGCCAGCCAAAGACAGAGACGTCCCTGCCAACGGGCATCACAGGACACGTGGTCGTGTGGGACTGGGCTCGGGGGCCTCACCATACGAGCTCCAAACCCAGGCCCTACGTTGCCATGGAAACACCTCCCATGGCATCAAATTGAGGGCAGGACGGCAGTGGGTGGGTGGGTGGGTGGGGATGGGGGCATATATATAATTTTAGGAGATGTGTATAAGAGACAGGTATTTTTGTGATCCTCCTTCACCCCTCCCTCCTGCTTCCCACCCCCCCAGCCAGATGTGGTCCACGGAGGTGCTGTCACAGTGACAGCCAGAGTGGGGGCTGGGGGGAGCTCGCCCGGCAACCAGCAATTTTCAACAGCTGTGTTGTGCCTTCCCCCTCGCCCCCTTCCGGTGCGGGGAGGTGGTGATGAGCTTGGGCAGGGCACGGCAGTGTCAGAGGTGGGGACAGTCCCCAGCCCCGGGACAGCCTTCCCCTGACCTTCCCAGCACCTTCCTAAGTGACTGAGCTATGTGTGCATGTGTGTGTGTGCACGCGCACACACGCACACACACACACACACACACACACACATACACACCTCTGAAGGCGAAAGGGAACCTCCTGGTGGGTATTTTGAGGGAGGCCCCTCCTAGCCCAGAGCGCCTGCCTGCTCGCTCTCTGCTTCTGTACCCTCTCTGGTTGCTCCTCCTGCCTCTCCTCAGGCTCCTGCTCAAAAAACCCACAGACTCTCACACCCCTCTTTGCTTTCCTATAAAACATGGAGCCCTCTAAGCAGGGAGGGGCCCGCTCCCCAACTCAGTGCAGCTGGGAGACAGACGCCGAGAGTCAGCGGGGGGACAGATGCTGAGGGTCCAGCCAGGTGACAGACTCCGAGGGTCCAGCTACGGGACAGACACCGAGGACCAGCTGGGGGACAGACACTGAGGGCCCAGCCCCAGCCCCTGCAGGAGCTCCCAGAGGTCCCCACACCCTGTGTCTGTGGAGGGCGGGGCACAGATCATCTGCAGGGAGGCATGAGTGTCCCCTGATCCCCAAGCAGGGCTCCGAGCAGGATTTCGGGCACCTTGCACTTGAGGACTCTCAGTGCCTCAGCAACTATCCATGAAGGGGACTCTGTTGACCTCTGCCCATGAGGCCCTCTGCCCCGGCCCCCAGATTCTGCTTCCCGTGTGACACAGGACAGCCATCTGGCCTGTGTCCTGGCCTCACCCCCTCCACAGCACTCATTCCCCCCCACTTCCTGACACCTCCTGTCTTCCCCAGTTGGTTTCTCCCTGACCAATTCTTCTGCTGATTTTTAAGAATTAGAAATTCAGCTTAAAACTAAAATTAAAAGGACTCCCTCATGAGAAATCACAAAAAGGAAAGATGTGTCTTTGGGAGCTTCTGCCTCAGTTTGGCTTCAGAAGGAAAGCGTAAGGTTTTAACTTTTCACAAGTCAGTTGTCAGCTCCATACTCACACGTGTGGACATGCTGGGAGGACATTCCTCATACACTATGCACGCACACACATACACACATGTGCATGCATGTGTGTGCATACACACGCACACTTATATGCACACACATGCACACACATATACCCATAGATATGCACTCATGCATGCATGCACATATGCATACCATATATATACATGCACAGTGCACATGCACACACATACATGTACACACCATGGCCACTGATCTCTGGCCTCAGCGCTGCTGAAATATCCCTGGTTTATGAGGAAGGTCTTTTCCCTTCAAGCAGGTGGAATTCAGTGTTTGACCCTATTCTCTCCCGTTCCATCTCCACCTCTTCTCACTGCCTTAAATGTGTCCAGCGAGCAGAGCTGGGGAGCTGAGCTCTACCAATGACCAGAGAGCCGCTCAGGGTGAAAAGTGGAGAAGAGTCTTCATCACCCAGAGACAGCACCTGGCTCTAACAGGGATCAGGTAGAGAAGGTGTCAGGGTCCCCAGTACCCCCAGCCCTGAACCTTGAGTCTGCCCTAGGTAGGGCATTACTGCTCAGCACCCACGCAGCTTTAAACAGAGAATCTGTTACCTAAACAATAAACTCCTGGTTTATAAACATATTAAGAAGGGGAATTCTCATCTCTCAAAGCTATAATTTGTTTACTTATTAGGTTTTGTTTTATTCATTTCACTGGCATTAGGCAAGTTCTTATTACTCAGTAATTCAATTGAACATACATTTAGTGAGCATTTACAGGGCCCCCAGGCCTGCGCTCGAGGAGTTTGGTCTAATTGGAGAGATGTGAACACAGAGAAATGTGTCCCATGCAGGACCCAGTGAGAGCAGGGAGGGCTTCCTGGAGGAGGCGGGGTTTTGCTGGCCAGTCAGTTTCACTGAGTAGGGAGCAAGAGAGAAGGAAAAGCCAGCTTTGTGCCAGTTTAGAGACTGGACAGAACCGTGCTCTGGGCTCCTCCCACATCCAAGAACCAGCCCAGGCCCCTGGGTCTCACCAAGTACCAGAGGCCCACCTGGGACGGCAAGCTCCACAGGCCTCCACTCCACGCCCCACTCAGTGGGGAGTCCCGGCCAAGTCCCAGAGAAGCTGGCTTTGTTGGTCTCTGGGAGAGGTGGGCCTGCAGCAGATCCCGCATCATCTGGGCCTTCCTAGTGCCTAAGCAGGCACAGAGGGGCAGGAGGGGTCAGGTGAGATGGTCCTCCGACTTGCTGCTCCCCCAGTGCCCTGTGGATGGACCCCGTGTCCCACAGACAAGGTGACAGGCCAGGGTTTCATCTGGCCACCACCCTGGGCACTGGCTTTCAGGGCAGAGCTGCCCGCCCTCTGATAACAATCCCTGTAATGTGCTGTGATTTTAAAGGCTGCACCTCCTACCTGCAATGGCAGGTGACAGCCTCCCATGCCCCCCAAACTGCCCAGCCCTTGGGGACCACAGGGCCTTGGATAGGGCACCAGACCTGCAAGGTCCCCTGGAGTTGGGGTGGAGAGAGGCCCCCAGAAGTCGGGGCTGGAGTCGACAGTCCTCCTGTTTCCTTCCTGGGAAAACGTGATGTTGGATTTGAAAGTTCGAGGTGTGGTTCCCTCCAGGAATTAGATGTGAGAGGAGAGGAGGCGTGTGTTTCAGCAAAGCCTGGTTACTGGTGAGGTCCCGGCTGAGGGGCTGCAGGTGTTGGACCCAGGGAGGCCTCTCTGCACGCCCACCCGACAGGGGCTCAGGGAACGGCTGGCTTCAGTGTCTGAGCAGACCTGTCCTTTTTCACCTCTCAGTAAGGGTGTCAGCAATCTGGGTCATCTTTAAAATACAGCTTTATTTATTCTTCTCTCCTGAATAGCTCCACACGGGCTGACTGAAGCCATCCATCTCCTGCTCCCGCACTGCCCTACTTCAGGTTCGCCTGCACGTGCGTTGGCGCCCAGGCCGCCCCAGAGCAGGGGGCCCAGAGCTAAGGTGGGGGTGTGAGAAGGTGCAGAGAGTCACAGCCTCTGTCCTGTCATTGCTTTGAAGGCTGGGCTGTGAACCAGCGGGTCTCAAGCCTAAGGCACATCAGATGCACCTGGGGCTTATGAGAACCTGGGATGTCAGGCGCCCCCAGTGTGGGTGTAGGGCCAAGGGGGGAGGTTCCAAACTAGTCCCCATGTCCCCAGGGAGGGTGACACTGCCGGCCCTGGGGCCTCACCTGGAAAACCGCAGATGCAGGTCGTTCAGGAAGCCTGTGCCCTGAGGGATTTTGGAAACCCAGAGGTGTGGACCTCCCACGGGATCTCCGTTGGCCCATGTTTGCCAAAGCTGCTCCCTGAGCACTGACCCTGAACCACCGTCCTCTCGGCCCGTGGCCTCTGAAGCCAATGACGCAGCGTGGTCTTCAGCACTCATCCATCCAGGTCCCTGGGTCACTCCCTGCGGAAGGCGTCTCCCCATGTGACCCCAAAGCCTCCACCCCCGCTTGTCTTCGAGAGCTGAGGCCAGGGTGCCAGCCACAGTGACCGCATAAACCCAAGTGAGTGGAAACCATCTTAGGGAAGAAAGCACTTTGGAGGTCACCCAGCTTCTTAGACCAGTGAATAGAAAATATTAGAGGAAATTCTGTTCCCCCGAAAATAAAAGGGCAGAGACAGCCAGGCGAGATCCCCACCCGCCCCGAGGCAGAGCCGCCAAGGTCCTTCCCGCTCAGGTCAAGGTCACCAGGTGTACAGTCAAGGTGGCGCTGGGCGCAGTGCTCTCCCCCAGTCTCTGCTCCTCCCTCGTGGCCTCCCTGCCTCCTCGCTGTGAACTCACTCCTGCTTCTCCCTCCTCACTATCCTTGGTCTTTCCAATGCAGGACGCTATGGGCTACGAGTTACCCTGGGTGTATTTTGTCAGTCTGGTCATCTTCGGATCCTTCTTCGTTCTAAATCTGGTTCTTGGTGTGTTGAGCGGGTAAGCTGAGTGTTTCTGTGTCCTCGTCATGACACAGCTGAGCAAGGCCCCAGGCCCCGTGTGCCCGTCACCAGGCCCAGAAGAACAGAAACTGTCTCGCTTCAGCCACATGTGTGGACCACTAGCTGGGCAGGCCGCTTGGCCTCTGGCGACCTGGAAGCCCCAGGTGGGGCCGTGCTCGGCTGCTCCCGGAGCTACACTAACTCTGACCCCGTTCTTCCAGGTCAATGATGCCGTGGGAAGGGACTGGCCCTGGATCTATTTTGTCACATTAATCATCATAGGTTCATTCTTTGTTCTTAACTTGGTTCTCGGTGTCCTTAGCGGGTAAGCAGGACCAATCAAGAAGGTCTCGACTTTTCCATTTACCTCGTTTTACTCTTTCTGCTCTTCCTGGCTCTGTTCTTCTGGCTCTGATGAATCTGGGATGTGGGCCAGTCCGGGAGCCTTAACGTGAATGTCCTTGGCCTGGCTGGACAGAGGTCAGAGGCTCAGGGAGGACCCACCCCTGGTTTGGGCTGCAGTGAGAGGTACCCGGACCCACCTAACTGCTGCCAGCCCTGCCCACGCCAGGCTAGACTATCCAGGTGGGCAGGATGCTTCTCCGGGGACCTCGGGGGCATCTGGGCCCCTTGGTTTGGCAGAGGAATTGGAGGAAGATTCGTGAGCTGTCTCCTCTGGCCCTCGTAGTGGCCTAGCAGATGGGCACCTGGGCCATCTGTCCCGCCTCCATCAGGATCACTGGCAATGAGGACTCAGGCCCTCTTTACCCGTGCTGACTGGGCCAGGAGTTTGAGCTAACATGCAAATAAACCAAACAGAACGAGATTCCCCTTCTCCTTGGCTCTGATCGCAGCCTGGGCTGCCCTGTCTGTGTCCCCCTTGGAAAGAAAGAGCACTCAGCTGTTTAAGGCTCCCATTACAGGACAGAGGAGACCAAGCACACTTTCCTTCAACTTTTCCTGCCCAGCTCCAAGTAGGAGGCCCTCCTAGTTTCGGCCTTGGCACAGATGAAGTTAAAAAGTGGTCAAGGCAGCAGGTGGCAGGGCCCAAGGAGCCCTGGGTGGCCACCCTGCCCCGCAGACCCATTGGGCATCTCCTCAGCTCCCTTTCTTCTTTCCAAGCCCAAGCCAGCCACGCCAAGGCCACCCTGAAGGCTCCCGTGACTCTCTGCTCCTGCACCACGTGGGGGAGGGGCCGCTGCTTGACAGCCTTTCCTCTGGCTCTGGGGATGTGTGTATTGGGGAGAGTCGGCCAAGGAGGAGGACGTCCCCCTCTCCTGCCACAGTCCAAGGCCCCACAGGAGTGTCAGAGTCGGCCCTGGAAATGGGGAAGGGACAGGGTCCACCCTGACCTCACCCCTCCCCAACAGGAGGGCCATCAGAGGCCCCGTCACACTGGCCACACAGTGGGGGGCCAGCACCCTCCGTCAGCATGACAGCAATGCACAGGACAGGGGGTGCCCCCGTCAGCTGCCTGGAGGGTGGAAGGGCTTCCATTTTGTGTCCAACACAAGAAAATGGCCTGTTTATAGGGAATTGTCAGGGAAAGGGTTGAAAAGTCAAACTCGTCACCTCTCAGGGCAGAAATGTGGCTGCTCCAGCACTGGCCTTCCTGGAGGCAGGAGGTTCTTAATGCTGCTCGCCCAACTGACAAAGTATTGATCGTGACCCCAGCCCCTAGGTCACTGTGACGGCGGCACGTGGCCGTTTCCGTCCGCCCGGCAGTGGCGCCATCCCTGTGGCAGAGCTGTCCCCAAGGGGCCCGCTGTTTGCTCGGTGCTGTCGGAGATGGACAACTGAGCGGGGTCATCCCGGGTTAGATATGCTGCCCTCTGCTTCCAGGGATGAGGGAAGGGCTCCTGAGGAGCCATGTGGCTTGTAGGGGTCCCCTCGCTGGTCAGTGTCTGCACGAGGCCCTGTCCCATCTCCCCGTCACTGCCCGCAGACGAACATTGAGCGAGCTGGGCCTGTGATGCACCAGCTTCTCAACCTGGGTAAAGGTGGCTCCACGTCCTCCCCCCAGAGATTAGGAGCAGGTCTGAGCAGTGAAGTCCCCCCAGAAATCTGCAGTGGAGGCTGAGGCATTGACCTCAAAGCCCCCTCGAGCAGGGGTCTGCAGGTCATGCTCAGCCCCCCAAGGGGCACTCTTCCCCAGAGGTCAAAGCAGAGTCAGACGGCGGCAGTGCTGGGGCAGACAGACTGGCCTTAAAGGATGAGTCTCAGCCCAGCTGAGTCTGAGCAAGTGAGTGAGTGGGTGGGCAGGCCCATGGGATTCTAGAACCAGACCCACTCCCCTCCTGAGAGCTCAGCCCTCAATCGGTCTCCCCGGACCCCTCCCCACCCCAGCGCCCCAACACAGCTGCATCTCCCAAGCTTCCTGGGCCCCAGACACCCACTTTGCCTGGACGTGGAGTGTCTGCAGGTGAGCAGCTCCTGTTTCTGGCCCATCCAGAGGGTTGGCTGCCCAAGGAGAAGCCCAGAACCAGGCTGCCACTGACTGAGCATGTGTGGCAGTGACCCCGTCTTGACCAGTCAAGACAGCACTGTGGTAGTTCCCCCAGCCCCAACCACCCCCCCCGC
>SJYC01138863.1:0-35782 GCA_006408675.1 Madoqua kirkii
TATGCCTGCTCACCCTGTGGCCAACCTCCCGGAAGGCTTGGAAGTGTCCAGGAGCTCACCGCGAAGCCCCTTCTTGGGTCGGTGTCTGCTGTGAGGAGTTTGTCGTCAGGCTTCGGGCTTGGTGTCCTTGGTGGATCCGCTCATGTGCTGCCCACGCTGCCTGAGAGCTGATGCAGAGCACGTGTCCACTCCACAGGGAAGAAAAATGAGGTTTATATGTGGCAACCTCCCCAGTTGCGAGAGGGGGCCACAGATGGGTCCTGGAGGATCAGGATTTAACCCCCACATGTGGACCCACGATCTTTGCTCCCATCCCCCACGCTCCACCATCTCCAAGCCCATCAGCCTGGTTAATCCCATGACTCCAAATTATGACCAAGATGCAGGGGGAGAGGCCACCTGTGGGCAGATGGGGGGCCCAGACCGAGGACCAGGGATCCTGGAGGAAGCTGGAGAACCCCTGCCCTGAGAGCCTCAGGTGGTCCTGAGCTGGAGGCCAGCAGCTGGTAAATGTAACAGCCCTTGAGGGAGAGCAGAGCCCCCACCCCCATGCAGCACTGCCATCTTGACGTGTTTGGAGCTGGTGGCTGGGACCCTGAGTCCATCAGTTAAGGATATTGTCCTTTCAGAGCCCAGCAGGGTGACTCATCCTGGCATATTCCTCCCTGCAGTCATGAAGGAAGGGCTCAGGGCGCTTGGGATTTCCTGCTCAGGAAGGCAGGAGAGCAACTCTGGAAAGCCTCCATTTTAAACATGGAAGTCAGAGATTTTGGTCACTGGAGGGTTGGGCATCCTTTGTCTGGTAAACCTATTCCTTCTGAGGCCAGATGGATCCATGTTGCTATCCATCGTGTGGATCTTTTCAAAATGCTCCCACGTTCATTACCTGTTGATCCTCATAAGTTTCAGAACCTCCAGAAATCTCGCCTCCCGACCATTAGAACAATGACCACAACCTCAAGATTCTGGAAACTGCTCTAGAAGTTGCAATCGAGTGAAAGTCACTGGACCCTGGATTCTGGTCACTTTGTGTTTTAAGTTGTTGCAAACAGAGAAGACGTATGTCTTCAGGTGACAAGGGGCATGGGGTCTCTTAGAGGGTGGGAGCCCACCTCTCATTCCCCCGAGAGATAAGGCAGAGGGCCTGAGGGTGCAGTGGGCATGTTGTGACATGGAAACAGCCCTGACCGTCAGCCACAGTTAAGACCCACGTCAAGAAGTAGCAGAAGCGTTGGACAAGCTGCCTCGCAACTGCAGCAGAGGTGATGCTCACGACTCCCAGCAGGGTTGGTCCAACACTGAATCTGTGAACACCGACCTCTGTTCTTTGGGGGAAATACTGGGTTAGGTTCCTGTGATCCTCTGCGCACAGCCTTGTCATCAGGACACAAGTTGTTGTTATGTGCGTCTATGTAAAGGCATAGTGTTGGCTTCATTCACACCACACTCTCAGCCCACAGCTTCCAACTCAGGCCTGGATGGAGCCTGTCAGACACTTGAACATTCCCCAGAGGCACCTCTCAGCCCTTGAGCACATAGGGTCATAGACCACATAGCAGCTTCGTGCTTAGAGGCCATTTAATCAGAAAAATTACAACAAAAAGCACAAAATGCGGGAGACATGGCATCAGATGGGCTATAAAAAGGCCCTCATTTGCAGTATGAGCTGCACCCAGGAGGAGCCAGCCCCTTGTCTGACCTCGGCCGGGACCATGACCCCAGATCCTGCCTTACCACATGTCTGCGGTGACCACAAAGTCTCACCACGGATGATATGACTAACAAGGCTTAGAGAGGAGACAGTCTGTAGACGCAGAGTCTGTGGGTGATGAGGACCAGCTGCACCGGCCATCCTGGGGCCTCGAGCCCAACCCATGGCACCAACAGACCTTCCACATGCACCACTGGGAGCTGTGCAAACCGCACATCCAGAGTGGGCTCTCCACCACATCTGTGCCATCAGCCACTACTGACACAGGATGTGCCCCTGCCTTCAGACAGATGCCCCATGACTGACCCAGCAGTGTGAGACATCAGGACATCAGAAAGGAGATAAGAGAGCCAGGTGCTTCCATCCTGCAGGTGCCCTATGGTGTAGGGCCTGGAGGGGGAACCCTCCCCTCCATGCGCCCCAAACCCCATGAACACCTGGCCTTGCTGCTTCTCCTCACTCCCCTCATCCCCAGGAAAACTTATTTCCTCGTCTCCTGGGGATGTCTGTGTGGTTCCCAGAGGTCTTGAGTATGGATGGCAAGCTTCCACTCTGCAGAGCAGATGTCACCATGCATGACTGGCTCAGCTCCCGGCTCCAGGAGGAGGAAGACCTTAGCTACTCAGTCCCCTACACCTCAAGCCTGCTGCACAAGGAACAGAGCTCCCAAGGGTAGGGGGTGGGGTGGAAGGATGGTCAAGGGGGCCTGGAGTTGCAGTCTTGGGAAGGGGCACTCTGTGAAGTGACTCCAGGCAGCAAGCCCACGAGCCCGAGAGGAGTGGTGGATGGGAGAGCTGGGGCATCTCTCCAGGCCCCTTCCCAATAGCAGGAGCTGAGGCCTCAGTGGGCAGCCAGACCCCTTTTCCCCAGGAAAGGTAGGGAGGTGCCGGCAGCTGGCAGGAAGCCCAGGAAGAGCAAGTTCAATCAGGCTGGAATTAGATTCAATCAGAGTGAAGGAGAACATCCCGTCCCAATCATAGCATCATCAAAGCGGCAGTTGGCAAGAACTTGGAGCCCACGTCTCCCAATGGAAGTGTCCCCAGACTGTCCCGGCCCGGCCCCTCATGGTAAAGAGTGAAAACTGAGCTCCAGCAGCGAATACAGACCCTGGACGGTGGGTGTGGCGGCTCCGGAGCTGAGTTGTCCTGCCCCCTGGCTCACCTGTGTGCCCTGCCCTCCACGATGCCCGCCTGTGGAGTGTCTGCTGCTGCAGAATCCCTTCAGGTGGACTCTGCAGCCTTCCACTGTGAACTGCACCTCCACCACTAAGAGGACAAGGAGTCGTGTCTCTAGGAAGAAGCTGAAATGCCCAGGGCATCCACACATACCCCCGGGGGTCCCGAGCACCACACACTGAGGCATGCATGCTATTTATTTAGAAAAGGCACAGACTTGCTTCGAGAGTGAGACCCAGCCTCCTTGGCCTCCTTCTTGGCCACCAGCCCCTCCTGGCTCAGAAAATGAATTCAAAGTCAGAGAGAAAATAAGGACAGAATCATAGAAAACAGGAAAGAAGTAGACACTCTCCAAAATTCTTTAATAGGCCCTTCTTCCAGCAAATCCCAACCCAATTTTAGCTTCTACTCTTTATTGCTTGAGACTGAATGCCTCATTTAACTTTTATATTGTCTTGACTTTATGCATTTTCCCATTCTGATTAGATTTCTTTTTTAACCCAAAGGGCAGCCACAGGACATTTTCTTGTGTTTGGAACCCTCTTTTGTCTCCCTCATGTGGGAAAGAACTTTCTCTAGATTAGAAACCCTCCAGGCTTGCTGAACCGGCAGAACATGCCCTAGAAATGAGAAGGGATGGAGAGGTGAGCTCTCCTGGGCCTGACCTCAGTGACTATACCAGCCCACGTACAACATGGGCTCTTTGAGAGGCAGAGCCCTGATTTGTAACATCTGACTATTTCTGTAGTGTAAACGTCCCACCAGGGCCGACCTCAAACCCCTGAGGAAGCACCTTGGTTGGCAGAGCCGGTGGAAGTGGAGGCAGAGGGAGCTTTAGCTAGACCTCAGCTCCTCGTCTTCCGAGGCTGTAATGGGGGTCCCTGATGGTTACTGTTCAGAAGGCCTTTCAGGTCATTGTGGGACGTCTGTCATGAGAGGCAGCTTGCAATCATGGCCCAAAAAGAGGGGACATGGGTTTGGTCCACCCACTGCTCATGTCCCAAGTAAGGATGCCCCCTCCAGCCATTTTATGAGAGCAGATCAGACCTGGGATGGGGGTCCATGCAAGTGGGGGCCGGCGGTGGGCTTCCTGTGTGGTGCAGCTAACCCTTTGTTCCTCTTGCCCCATCTCTCCTGCCCTGCCCGCTTGGCGTCTCTCACCAGAGAGTTCTCCAAAGAGCGAGAGAAGGCCAAGGCCCGGGGCGACTTCCAAAGCTGCGAGAGAAGCAGCAGCTGGAGGAGGACCTGAAGGGCTACCTGGACTGGATCACGCAGGCCGAGGACATCGACCCCGAGAATGAGGACGAAGGCCTGGATGAGGAGAAACCCCGAAACAGTGAGCAGCCTCCCGCAAGGGGCTGGGGGCTGGGCTTGGGAGGGGGGCGCTTGGGGAGCAGAGGCTGCCCACCCTGCCTCGTGGATGCATGCTTCTTGGCTCTGAGAAGTCAGTCCCACGTGTGCAGCAGAGCCTCCCAGTCCTGCTGGAGCCTCTGGTCCAGAGACACTTTGCTCAGTGGGGTTCTTTGTTTTCAATCCAACGTCCTCCTCCCAGCCTGGCTCCCTGGGCGGAGGGGTGGACATCCTGCTCTGGGCTTGTTCGAAAGGGACCATCTCCACCTCCACCACCTGGAAAGTGCACCCCTGTGCCTTTTCAAGCACCGCTGTGCTCCCTCAGGGAAAAGAGCCAAAGGTTTCTCTCGAGGAGGTTTGATTCAAAGCTCCAGGGAGGTGCTAAACAGGAAGGCTGAGGAAACCCTGAGGGCTTTGGCAGAACAGCATCAGGTTTTAGAAATGGAGCCCAGTCCCTCTCTCTGGGGTTTCCCATGGCGGCTTATTGACCAGGCTTTTGCTGGGATGGTAATGAGAGTGATGGATGGTATTGACTCGCAAGTGTTGAGATAATGAATCGTGGAAATTCAGGCTCATGGGACACGCCCAGTGGTTCTGAAATGTGGGCCCTGGACCGGCAGCACCAGCATCACTGGGGGACTTGCTGGAAATGCAGGCTCCTGACACCTCCTCACATCTGGTGGCTCCAGGGTGGGGCTCTGTGCTCTGTTCAGCCCCCAGTACCTGTGGGGAGAACGTGGCCCTGACTGCCCTGTGTCTCCTCTGACCTCCGTCTCTCTGACGCCGACCATGGTTTCCTCCTGTGGGTGTCCTTCCTTCATGTTTCACACATTTGAATAAGGTCATTTCTGGCCAAGGAACCCGTAAGGTTAAACAGCTTGCTGGTGGGTCAGGCAGGTAAGGGCGGGGAACCAAAGGCTTTGGGGGCCAAGAGAGAGAAGGGATACCCGCTGGGCTCTGGGGACCGATGAGGAGGCAGGGTGTCCATCACTGCATCCTTACGGAGGCCAGAAAGGCGCGGGACGCGTGTGTGCATGTGTCTCCGGAAACGGTGTGTGGATACCCTGGCCATATGCACGGGCGTGCATTGTGCTGGTTGCGCTCACGCTTCCCAGCTGGTTTCCAGCTGTTCCTGCTTGTTGGTGCCTGAGCTCTCGGTGGCAATCCGGGAGGAGGCGTGGGTGGAGGGAGAGGGCAGAGGACACGGCTGTGAGCAGAGTGGCCCACCTTCCCTCACCTCAGACGCAGGTGAAACACATCCTCCAACAATGCCCTTTCTGGTGACTCTGCCCAAGGGACACACACAGAATTAGAACATGCCCTGCCAGGGGCTGGTAACAACGTGATTCAGCAACTCAAGGAGGGCTTCACGCTCTGCTAGGAGTTCAGCAGGCTGGAAGGCAAGGCCTGGGATGGATTAGAACAGGGAGCGGTGACACAGCCAAGGGTCTTCCTGGGAAGATGCCCAGCAGAGTCTTGCTGACGGATAGTGGACAAGGGGGTGGTCCATGGTGCCGAGCGATGTGTGAATGAGTGAGCTGGCCTGGGAGCTGAGGGCACCCCTGCTGCCAAGCACAGGAGTCGGCTCTGGACCCCAGCCTGCTCCCTGGTCAGGGCGGTGCTCAGTTCTCGACGGATGGCGGGAATGGGTTTCTTGCATGTTCACAGGGACATGTGTGTCCGCGGCCCACCCAGCACTGTGTGGCCGTCCACAGAGATGCGGTGATTCCCTCTCCTCCAAGGACGGGTATGCTGCTCCCTGTCCTGCCCAGATGGGGGAGGCTCTGCTGCTGGAGCAGATGGTGTTCACCACCCCCACCCCCATTTCTGACCGAGCCTTGGGGAGCACACGATGAACCGCCTACCCTTGTGTACAGAGTCTCTCTCAAGACCCTCTTGAGCCCAATACAGATGAGCTCAGCCTGGAAGCTGCTGCCCTCCCCCAGGCTCTTTCCTCGGGGCCTGGGTCTGTTTCTGTCTTCAGCCTTGTCCCAGGAGGAGGACAGTACAGGGCCTGCCTGCTTCCATTGTAGAGATGGTTGTGGGGCAGTCCGGGGGTGAGGGTGCCAGGGAACGAGCCTCTTAAAAAGCAAGCCAAAGGGTGAAATAGAAACACGTGAGGAACTGAACACGAGACGCTTGGGAGTGGAGCCAGAAGCTTCAGGGAAGTCCGATCAAGAGCAGAGTGGACGGGACTGAGGTGTTAGGGAGCTGGCCACCTAATGGTTTTTGAAGAGAAGGCAGGCCCATGCCCAGAAACTATATCCTGATCTTCAGAACGTTGTAGTTTGCCCTTTGAAGCAAATACAAGGGGAGAGACCCTACTATATGTTTCCATCAAAGTAGCTGAAATTTGCCTTTGAAATTGCTAACAGATTACAGTACAGTGAATCTGCCAGTTGTCTTCAGCTCAAAGACTAAGCAGTCTTTTCGGAAAAAGGGTAAAAGATATTGTCACTCTTGACCAATGGCTCTGGCCACTTCTGCCTTCGCCCCAGCCAGGAACCCCAGTGGCACTTAGGAGATACCAGGTGTCCGGCAGTGGTGACACAGCCATGACCCCAGCCAGGAAACTGCTCGTGACACGTCATTGCACGGTAGCTGAGCACACCCACAAGGAGCCCAGGTATACATTTGTGGAGGAAAACCTGCACACACCACCAAGGTCATAGAAAGAGCAGGGTTAGGGAAGGGAACAGAGAGAAAGTGCATTGTTTGAGGTGTTTCTCTAAGTAATCAGAGACAATAAGGTGGCCAGTAAATTAAATAAAAAATATGTTACAATATTCTGAGTTCATTCATCCTCCCTCCCGCCCATCCATCCATCTCCCGATTAAAGGTCCACTCTGCACCACACGCTAGAGAAGGTAATGGCACCCTACTCCAGTACTCTTGCCTGGAAAATCCCATGGGCGGAGGAGCCTGGTGGGCTGCAGTCCATGGGGTCGCTGAAAGTCGGACGCGACTGAGCGACTTCACTTTCACTTTTCAGTTTCATGCACTGGAGAAGGAAATGGCAACCCACTCCAGTGTTGTTGCCTGGAGAATCCCAGGGACAGGGGAGCCTGGTGGGCTGCCATCCATGGGGTCGCAAAGAGTCAGACATGACTGAAGCGACTTAGCAGCAGCAGCAGCAGCTGTGCCACATGCTGCTTCAGGCCCTGGGGACACAGCCCTCATGGAACAGGAATCCTTCTCTTCTTTCTTTCTCCTCCTCAAGATCAAAAATGCATGGATTAATTATTTGTGCATGTGGGAATCTCTCTTTCACGCTGTTCAGACCATTTAAATGCAGCCCCAGCTCTCGAAGACAGACATTTGTGCGATGAATGTGGAAAAGACAGACAGACCGTGGAACCAAAAGACTCAGTTTCCACACGACAAGCAGATTAAATATGTATTCCGTGTATTCAGCTCTGCTCTCAGGAGCCCCTTTGCAGTCCCCATGCAGCAGCAGAGCCACGTGGCTTCCACCCGCCCTGCCAAGTCTGGATCGTGTATTGTTGAAACACAGAGATTGGAGGGCTTCCAAGAGCAGAGGCTGCCCTCAGAAGGGCCCAGTGGGGCTTGAAAGCAGGAATCTGAACATCACTGGTCCACACTGTACACGTGTCCAAGACACAGGCATCATTATTTGAGCTTTTTTACATTTCGATGAGTGCAAATGGTATGTTCCTTGGACGTACTCGTTCTCACGGCTGCCACACACCTGGAGTGCCGAGACAGAGTTCTGGTCAGACAGCCAGAGGGACGCTAGCGAAGGTCTTTCTCCTCGACTCCCTTCTTACTCTGGCCCCTAAGTGACCGTGGTAGAAGCTGTCCTAACCCTACACCCCGAGGGGAGAGCAGACGCCTCTCCAGCCCGTCGCCTTTAGCTCGTTCTAGATGGCGATGGACAGGGAGGCCTAGCGTGCTGCAATTCATGGGGTCGCAAGGAGTCAGACACGACTAAGCAGCTGAACTGAACTGAACACTGTCTTGGGGTTGTGAGGGAATGGCTCACCTGGCTGGTGAGACAAGGCGTCAGGCACAAACTGAGCCCCGAGGTGAGCACTAGCATCTGATCCCTGGGCCGCGCGGTGAGCCTGTCTCATGGATCCTTCCAGGCTGCTGGGAACGACTCCCCTGGGTGGGTCCTGGGGGCCCGTGTCATTCATGTGCAGAGCCACACTCGGGAATCTGGTCAGAACAAGGACACGGGCAGGGGCTTCTCCAAGGGCGGTCCATGCGCCAGCGAGCAGTGCTGTCGGGCCCAGTCTGGGAACGGTGGAGGGGCCCCCGGGGGCCCCGTCAAGTGTACGGCCCCAAGTGTTCCGTGAAGGTCATCCAGGGAGCCGGGGGACAGTAGACTGTCCTGTTTCCAACGACATCCTGGGTGGTAGCAGGACAAGAAAGAAAGCCCTTACTGAGATTTATAAACGTATACATCCTTTGTAATTTAGATGTGATTCATGTGAGTTCGTCCAACTGACTGAACTCACTCCCAGCAAAGAGGTCTGCAGGGGACTTGCACTGGACAGAGCTTTGATGAAAGGTTTATCCTCTCAAAAGATATACATTTCAGTTTTCATAAGGTTCTTCAGTGTTAGGGGTTTTTAACAAAAAGTAAGGATATTAAGATATTTTTAAATATCTAGTCACAGGAGCCATTGATGGTCACTAAATTCATTATAATGTTGGTTTTGACACACAGACCCGAAGTCGTGCTCAGGGGGCTTCAGAATGTGCCTGGTGTAGGCACACAACCCCCCTGAGGTTAGAGGTCAAGAGAAAACAAAAACGCAGACCAGAAGCTGGTAAGCAATGATTCCAGCTGCACCGAAACTTGTCTGTGCCTCTGTTTCGGGATGAGATAATAGATCTGCTCTTAACAGCTGGCTGATGAGGTGAAAAGCCCTAATTATATGCTTGACAGGCGAGTTTTAAGGGGGAAAGCCTTTGTTTACCTTCTGAATTCCAAGCTTCAAATCAGCCGGTCAACTCTTACATCTCATGTCAGTGACTCATGAGATAGGATAATGATATACAGCATCAGGTCAGTCACTGTGTCAACAAAATTCTCTGAAAATAACAGCATGTACACATACACACACACACACACACACACACACACATACACACACCCCAGGGGTACACACACACACCAGGCGCATGGATACGCACACATGTCCCCACACCATATACACAGGCAAGAAGAAACTGAGGACCCTTTCTCAACAGAAACATTTAGAATTACAGTTTTATCGTATTTGCTGATATTCAACACTTGCTCCAGCTACGACGAGAAGCTCGGTGGGTCGCTTGTTGTGCCCTAGCTGACACAGGAAGATCAGGCTTCCACCTGGGAGCAGGGGCACATCTTCTTGGTGTGGCCAGCAGCGAGGGTCCTGGCCCTCTTGCCCTCAGCTCCCTCCACCGTTCTGAGTGATTGGGCAGCTGATCTGGTCAGTAACTGACCGTCAGGTGGGGTATCCGAGGTTTTCGCCAAGAGGGCACCAGGCCTCAGTTAGACTTGTAGAGCTTCTTCTTGAGCCCCTTAGGTGGTATAAAATCATTTCCATTCGTTGTAGCTTCCACTAATCCCTTACTGGATGGATTGTATCCGTTATATTAAGTCGTCCTTTGATTAGATCAGAAATGTGAACACAGCCGGCCCTCACCCGACTGGGGGCTGGAGCTTACGGTCTGCACAGTGCAGCGGTGTGTTGTGTTGTACACTGAACAGGAGTTGAGAACCACAGGTCTCCAGACTCCCAGGCCCTGCCCACTGGCCGATGGGCAGTTCTCCCCTCTCAGTTTCCTTGTCTGTAAAAGGGGGGAGTCAGATCAGACAGCTGCAAAGACCTGTTCCAGGATCAGGTGTGGTTTCTGTGGTTCGAAGCTGACACATGTCAGCTTTAGCCCTGGGAGTTTAGACAAACCTCCAGTCCATCAGACCCCAGAGGACCTCAGTTGATTTCAGACTCCTGGAACTTGCTCTGGATCTCCCGTAGGAGTCCCCTGAACCCTGGAAGCAAGCTGATTCTTCCAAAGACCTTCCTGGAGCCTGGTATCCTCTGTCCCTCCTCTTGGAGATCCCAGCCTCACCATCTTCCTTAGGAACCGCCCCGCTCTAAGCCCTCCTCGGGTGCCCCTCCCCTTCCACCCTTTCCTTTCCTCTCCTTACCCCCACTTTTTGACCCCAGATGCCTGCTCCATGCCTGCCTGGTGACACTGATGTACATGACCTGTTGTACCTGTTTATCCATCTTCCCCCCTGCTGGGCTGTGCAACTGGAGGGAGAGGGGAGGTTCACATCCCCAGAATTGTCACAGAGCCTGGCCTGTCAACCAACAGTGAATATGGGAAAGGGGTGGGAGGCCTGGATATCTATGAAAGTCCACCACTGGGAACAGGTGACCTGGACCCGCCTTGTCACTGTGTCAGGCTAAACCCAGACAGGACCGATATCTGGCCCCGCAGAGGCCACGGAATGAAGCAGACACACCAATTAATTTGTCATCTTCCGTGTCTTGTCTGTCAACACTTCTGTCTGACTTCTGCAAGAGAACAGACGACTCCTCGATGGTTTTCTTCATGTACCAACCGCTTCTCCCCTTTCTTCTTCAAATATATTCGGAGAAGTGCCAGAAATATCTTAATTTTATTTCTCTCTCAGCGAGGCCAGCTAGCTGTCTACACAGGCAGTTGAGAAAGGGTTAAGAGGACCCAGAGCAAGTTCCCAGCTGTTTCTTTAGGACCAGAAAGCTGAATACATTTAAGGCTTGAAAAGGTCAGCTCCCTTCCAAGGGGCAGAGGTTTGATTTCATCCATCGTGTGGTCTTGGGCATCACGCTCATTTCATTCACTGGTAGAGATGGAGATTTATGGACTAAATGTTATCACAAGCAGAGACTTAATGAGATCTCAGCTGCGTCTCCTGGGCGGAGTGGAAAGCAGCCATTTTGGTAATAAATAGAGAACGGCTTCTAATTTGTAAATTCCTCTTTCCGTTGCTAAGTCTAATCAGATCAGTGAAACTGGAGGGAATTGTTGACGACCCAAGATGATTTTCCATGCCTTAATCTGTCCAGGAAGCATTACTTCTAATGGAAGCGGCTTGCTTCCCTAGCAGCGGTAGGGGATGACATTTCTCATTAGACTAACTCAATTGTTGCCTATTAAAAAATATGTTTAGCCCCAAATCTATTTAAAAGCAAACTGGAACCGAGGCCCCGTATCACTCTGCTACTAGTCTCCCTGCTTCATAGAAGCAGAAACTCTTTCCGAATGAGCTGCAGACCTCTCTCTGTAGCAGGGCCATCCTGAAGGGTCCACAGCCTGTGTGGTATCGTCCTGACCCAACAGAAGTGTCCAGAGTAGGGCTCAGTGGACCACCAGGCAGTCAGGTGTGCTCACAGCCTCTCTGGCATGGCAGAGAGCAGGCTGGGAGAATAGAACCCAGTCTCTGGCAGACCCCGCAGTTGAGGTTAAAAAGGAGAATTAAGGGGGCACCAAAGGAGAAGAGCAAAGCTCTTTTCTTGAGTCCTGCTTGAATCTTTTTTTTTCCATGCGTGTAATAACAGTTCAAGGTTTTTACAAAGTGTCTTCTCACAAGCTGTTAAGCATTTCCAGGGCAGAGACCCTGTCAGAGTAGATGACTGTTCTTGCACAGTAGGGATATCATGAATATTCATGAAAGTCTGACCACCTTGACAACCAGGGCCCCAAAGGGAACGTGGTGTCTGCAGCCCTCCTAGGGGAGGGGCTGTAGAACACGTCCACCATCACCAACCAGTCCTCAGACTCCAGGTGACCGTTCAGATCACAGCAGCTGGTCCTGAGGTCCTTCTCTTGGGCCTGCATTTTTGCTTTTTCATCCCCAGTAAGTCCAGCTGGTGTCTCGGCAATATGCACACACAGAAAAGTATTACTCTAACCCGTGTTACCTTTAATCCTCACTTAACCCTCCAAGATCCATATTATGGTCTCTCTCTCTTTTTTTTTTCAGTTTGATTGATTGATTTTTGGCCGTGCTGGGTCTTCGTTGCTCTGTGGGCTTTTCTCTCGTTGCAGCAAGTAAGGGCTGCTCTTCTTTGCGGCGCACCAGCTTCTCACTGCGGAGGCTTCCCTTGTTGCAAAGTATGGGCTCTAGGGCACATGGGCTTCAGCAGTTGTGGCACACAGGCTCAGTAGTTGCGCTGCAGGGGCTTAGCTGTTCCTTGGTGTGTGGGGTCTTCCCAAACCGGGGCTCAAACCCTTGTCTCCTGCACTGGCAGGCGGATTCTTTACCATTGAGCCACCAGGAAAACCCCATATTGTCTCAGTTTTGTTTGTTTTTTTTTTCAGATGAGAAAACAGGTTCAGATCATTTTCCCAAGAGGATCATTTCAGGCAGCCCCAGAAATGGATGTCTCAAGTTTGGAGACAGAGACTATGTCCCCTAACCACCTTATCTACACTAAACCATTTCAGGGGCTGCACAGAATGTGGGCTCAGCCCTTCCCTGTCCTGAACTCGACCTCTGGCCGCCTCCGTGGATATGGTCCTGACGGGGCCTGGCCAGTGCAAGAGGGGAGCAAAGCCCCCAGTCTAGAGTGCATTCTGGGGCAGTCTTGCTGAGAAAGATGTGGGTGATTAAAGCATCCAGAGAACCAGGATGCAGAAGAGCCTGACAAGCACCAGCAGGGACAGCCGCATGATCAATTAAAGTGGAGGACGTGGCGGGGGAGGGGGTGGCTGATGGATGCGCTGCCCGCTGCCCGCAGATTCATTCAGGGAGTTATGGGGCTTGAGGCACCACGGGTTTGGGAGCTAAAGTGACTCACTTCCCATAAACGCCTGTAGTTTAAGGCTGAAACCTGCTCTCCTGCTGAGGGGGAGGCAAGGCTGAAGCCTCATGAAGAAGCCGTGCTCTTGTCAGGACAGCCCCATAGTGGGTGCCCATGGCCTTCAGGATTTTGCTGGACCCCCATAGGGCCGCCCTGGGGAATCTGACTCAGGCCAAAGTTATCACGAGCAGCAGAAAATAGGGAAGAAGATGGAGACCAAGAAGAAAGGGAGAGAGAGAAGGCACACCCTGAGCTCTGCAGGCCCCCGTGGACAGCACACACAGGGCACAGGCGTGAGGCCTGGACCTTCAGGAGGGACCCAGGGCAAGCCTGGGCCTGGCCAGGATGACCGAGGTGGGCTTTTGGCCCCTCTGTGATGTGAGTGAAGGGCAGGCAAGAAAAGGGGGCAGTGCTGGCTGGTGGAAAAGGGGGCAGACCTCCAGCTCTAACTAGCTGTGTGACCTTGGGGAGTCACTGGCCCTCTCCGCACCTCACTGGTCTCCACTGTCAAAGGAAGGGCTGCTCTGCCCTTCCAGCCCTGCAACACATGTAGGCCTTGGCAGGGAAACCAAGCCACAGAGGAGGGACGTAACAGACCCCAGGTCTCAGAGATCCCAAGTGCAAACCGAGTGAGTGAAGGTCGCTCAGCCATGTCCGACTCTTTGTGACCCCATGGACTATACAGTCCATGGAATTCTCCAGGCCAGAACACTGGAGTGGGCAGCCTTTCCCTTCTCCAGGGACTGAACCCAGATCTCCCACATTTCTGGCCGATTCTTTACCAGCTGAGTTACAAGGGAAGCCCCCAAAGTGCAGAACTAGGGTCCAAACTCAAGCCACTGGCTCCAGGGCCCAGGCTCTGACCCAGCAGCACCCTGGGCAGGGTTGCGCAGTACCTGACTTCTCCTGGGACCCCCACCCATACTCTCTGCCCGCCTTCTCCTTCTCCCAGCGACCCTAGCACGTCCACAGGCCTCCTCTTCTCTCCTGATCAGGAAGAACTTGTCTGATGTACATGAAGGTAGATTTGGCCTGACACAGGCTGGGGTTCAATCCTGGATCTCACGAGCTGCTCTGCTCACTTTGGATAAGCCGCTTCATTCTCTCGGCCTCAGTTTCCTGATCTATGAAATGGGAGCGTGTAATGGGGCCATATACTCTCTTATCGAGTTGTTCTGAGGCTTGAGTTAGGTCTGGTGCATTGCTGGCAGGTAGCAGGTGATGGAAGACCGAACTGTTATGACCCTGCTGTAGAGCTGTTAGGATCCTGGCCTTACTATCGTCTGCCCCAAGAGAATCCAAGGCCCTAAAATGGAAGGATGACATGGTGGACACTGTCCGGTGGGCTAGGGCTGGGTGGAGAGGAACTGGGGGGACACAGCCATTCTCTGTCCCTCGCATGTCACTCCACATGGGTGACCCTCTGCTGAGACTGGCCTTGGAATCTAGAACATCATCTCCAACCTAAAAGCAGTTTTGTGCCTAAAACAGCTGATTTCCAGAGGCACCCTGCACAGAAGGGACCCTATCACCAGCTCTCTCACCCCCGAGGATGGCAGTGAGCTGTGTCCCTCGGGGGCGAGGGGAGGTCCAGCCCCTCTTGTTTGCCCGGCATCCCTAGGGCCCGAGGATGCCCAGCACAGCCCCTTCGCCCCTCAGGATGGTGGTGCCGGTGGGGAAGAGAAGCAGGTGCCCAAGGGCAGCCCTCCAGCTGCATGGCCCCCCTGCCCCGTCCTAACCGAGGTGGCCGCCACAGTGGCACCGTGACCATGGGGATAGATTTTCTGCTTGAGAGTGCCGGGGCTTTATGGCCTGCTGGGAGCCCAGCGACCTGGTTTTCTCCTCCGGATGGCAGCTGCAGACCAAGGGCAGGCGTTTTGGCCTCCTCCGGTTTATAGCGGTAATAATAATTATTGCGACAGCATGTCGTGCTTACACTGTGCCTTTTTAATAAGGCCACTTTGTTTGGCTTCTTAATATTTAATCCTGTTTTGTATTTACTTTCTGATGGCTTAGAATGAGCCCAGTCTTAACTGCTTCTGGGGAGGCAGCCCTGCCGAGGAGGCTCTGGGGGCGGCGTGACCTTCCACCCAGAAGGTGGCACCGCTTACCTTCTCTCTCCCCAACCCTTTGCTCTTTTGTCTGCAATCTGCTTTTCCTCTCCTGCCCCATCTCTTTCTTTGCCTTAGAAGAGACTGTCAGCTCAGCCTCTGATCAACTTATTCTGTAAGAGACAAAGACCATGAGCCACAGATTATCATGTAACCTAGTTGGAATGGTCCTGTGGCCTGGCCAAGGCTAGACCCACAGTGCAATGCCAGGGAGGTTCCCAGGAGCCAGAGCTGGGCAGAGACTGGGAGGAGGTCCTATACCCCACAGCCTCTGACCATGAGTGGCCATAGGCTGCAGAGAAGAAGTGAGGGATAACTCTCGAGTTACTTTTCCTGCAGGAGGAAAGAAAGCCAAATGAAATGTGACATGGTTCCCTCCACCCCAAGAGGGTCCTGGGGCAGTAACCCCACCCAGGATGTCCGTCCCGACCTGCCTGGAGCTCAAGCCATGCCCCTAGTGATGCCCTGGCTCCCTGGTGCCTCCCAGGAGGTCAGCCTGCAGGGTCACTGGAGTGCAGCTGCCCTGGATGCTGCCTGACAGAGCCAGGAAGGCCTCGGACTCAGGCCAGTGTCCCCTGCTCCACCCACTCTCACCTGGACAGCAAATCTCCCCCCATCAATGGGTTCACACGGCTCACCCGGCCCGCACCCAGAGGCATGTGGGTCAGGTCCTGACAACAAACGGATTCAACAACCAGGCAGGTTAAGAGGGGGCTCACAAAGATGCAGGCACCAGGGGTGACAGCCCCAAACAGGATCTGCGGGCACTGTCCTGTGGGCTGTCTGCAAAGGTCAGCCTCCTGGGTTCTGGGTGGAGGAGCAGCTGAAGGACAAACCCTAAGACACCAGCCCAGGGGAGCAGCCCTGAAACCCCCAAAGATGCCAAATGCCTGCTGTAATTGCACAACCAGTACCATTAAGACCTGAAAGAGTCCATGTGTACGTGCTAAATCACTTAAGTCATGTCCAACTCTGTGTGACCCAGTGAACTGTAGCCCACCAGACTCCTCTGTCCATGGGATTCTCCAGACAAGAACACTGGAGTGGGTTGCCATATCTTCCTCCATGGGATCTCCCCAACCCAGGGATCAAACCCCTCGTCTCTGACATTTCCTACATTGGAGGCAGGTCCTTTACCACTACCACCTGGGAAGTCCCTTACTCCCTTGCCCTTGTTCAGTTCAGTTCAGTCGCTCAGTAGTGTCTGACTTTTTGAGACCCCATGGACTGCAGCACACCAGGCTTTCCTGTCCATCACCAACTCCCAGAGCTTGCTCAAACTCATGTCCATCGAATTGGTGATGCCATCCAACCATCTCATCCTCTGTCTGCCCTTCTCCTCTGCCTTCAATCTTTCCCAGCATCAGAGTCTTTCCCAGTGAGTCATTTCTTCGCCTCAGGTGGCCACAGTACTAGAGCTTCAGCTTCAGCATCAGTCCTTCCAGTGAATATTCAGGACAGTTTCCTTTAGGATTGACTGGTTTGATCTCCTTGTTATATCCATTCATTTACTTTTTAAATCCCATGTATAAGTGCTAACACATAGTATTTGTCTTTCTCTGACTTATTTCACCAAGCATAATGTCCTCCAGGTCCATCAAAGTTGTTTTAAGCTTTGTATTGTGAAAATAAATCTATTTGGGATGGACTCCTTTACATATGTTGAAAAGAATCCTGATCCATTTCTTCTCATGATCTAGTCTTCAGGATTCCCACTAACAAGCAGAGATGAGGTGGTCCTGCCTGGGAAGCCCTCTCTTCACAGACACTCCCATCTGCTGGTGCAGACGACACTTCTATGGAAGTCCTTCCTTCTCTCCAGGATCCGTGGTCCTGTGTTGTTAGTTCATGTGATCTGGGGTTTGGGTCCTGTTCTGTTAAGTGTTCTTACATGTTTTGGTTTATTACTTTTTAGCATTTCTTCAGTTTTATTTTCGGAAATGAGCCTGACGTCCCGCATGGACGCTGAGTCCCATTTCTTTCTTTCCCCACGGCTGACCTGAGCTCTGCCCATGTCTTATTCCTGGTTTTTGACTCTGATGTCTTATCTGTGAAAGGAGGCACCTGGTGTGTCTGCTTGATCAGAAGGAAGGAGAGTTTCTTGGTTGCTTGGTCTAATCACCCCCAGAAACCCGTGGTGACGTCCCCCACACCACATGCGAGTAAACGTGCTGGTGCCCACAGGGCTGGGCAGGTGCTTGCTTCTCCTGGAGTGTGTGTGTGTGTGTGTGTGTGTGCATGTGTGTGTGCATGTGCGTGCAAAGGGAAGGTGGCCTGTCCCACCCAAATCCAGCACTGTCCCTTCCAGCCTGTAGTCAGTGAACATGACAGCCGCAGCAGCTGACCCCTGAGAGGGCCTTCCCTTTGAAGATCGCCGGCCAAGGTTAAAGCCACTCTCAGTGCAGCTGCAGACGGTGAGACGCAGCAGCACCAGGTGACCGCACCCCACACTCTGTGATGCCCCAGAGCCTGCCTGGCTGTCGGAATCCCATCTCGTCTGGTGTGTAGCCCAGGGGCCATCAAACTGAGCACCGCGCAGGGGCCAAGACCCCTGTGCTCCAGCCCAAGTCCGCAGCCACTGTGTGAGCCAGCACCTGGCCTCCCCTGGGCCTCACCTCCCTGTCCTGTGACAAGAAGACTGGGCGACTCCCTTACAATGATGGCTGGGCTTGTTTCCACCCGAGTTTGTGGAAAAGGACTCAAGGGTGGATACAGGACAGTCAGGCTTACGGAGTCGCGGGCTTCCCAGTTGTGTCTTTGCGTTCTGGGAATCAGTCTCTCTCATTTCCCCTTGACTTCATTCCAAAGGAAAGAAACCAAGGAAAAGCCACATCCAGCAACATCCCCCACCCAACCAGGAGACTTATCCGGATGGCATGCTCCATTCTGGCGGCAGACCCCCAGATACTGGTCCCTGTTCCACATCCCCAGATGCCCCACCCCAACCACTGTGGGTTCTGGGGCCACTGTGGCTCCTGACCTCCCCTGGATGAGGGTGCCCCGCTGCAAGCAGAGCTGAGCCAGGACCAAGAATGTGGCGGCCGTGCTAGATAACAAGGATGGGAAAAATAAGGACTCTGTGTGTGGCATGTTGGAAGGGTCAGAGAAGCTGGAAAAGGAGAGGAATTCTTTGGGGATATACTTTTATTTGGAATAAAAAATAGTAATAGAAGAGGATGAGATGGTGATGGCATCACTGACTCAACGGACATGAGTTTGAGCAAACTCCTAGAGGCAACGAAGGACAGAGAAGCCCGGTGCCTTGCAGTCCACGGGGACACAAAGAGTTGGACGCGACCAAACAACAATGAAAGAAGTCTCTTCTAAGCCGCTGACCTGGGCTCCAAGCTAGAAGATTCCAGTCGCCCTGGAAATCCAGCGCCACCACCTCAGGGGAGCCTGGAGACAGACTGGGCCGGTCGGCCATCGTGGAAGCGGACGGACTGTGTCCTGGGCCGGCCCACTGAGATATTGTGGGGAAGTGGTGTCCCTGCGTGGGTCTTCAGGCCACGTCTCCCCTTAGTTTGCTGGGTCCAACATGGAGGCCTCTTGTTCCCACGTGTGCAGGGCTGACCTGAGTCCTGAACGCGGCACTGGATGTGGCTGTGCCCTCGAGCTCCGTTTCAGGCTCCGTCCTGGATGGAATCAACCCAGTGACCAGGACTCAGGCCGAGGGACAGATCCTCCTCTGATCCATTGAGGAGCCACACCCTTGGCAAAGACACCTTTTCCACGGACAGGCTGGACCCTAAATGTGGGGACGAAGCCCCTTAGAATAGGGGGCTGGAAAGAAATAAGAAAAATAAAGTATTGTGAGAGCTCTTCTTTTTATATGGAGGAACGGATGCAAAAGGGAAAGCAGAAGCAGCTTGCCCGAGGGCATGGAGTCGATGGTAGAGGAGGGACTGAGCGGGGCATCCTCGGGGGTCTCCTCCCACCGTTCCACTTAGGGTGTCCTGGGCGGCAAGGGCCACCATAGACAGGGAGCAGCTGTGTCAGTCAGGACCGCAGACCTGCCAGGCACTGCCAGGGCTCCCCTCCCGACCGGACTGCAGACTAACCCCTCTCTCCTTCCCTCCACAACCCTGCAGTGAGCATGCCCACCAGTGAGACCGAGTCTGTCAACACCGAAAACGTGGCTGGAGGGGACATCGAGGGAGAGAGCTGTGGGGCCAGGCTGGCGTGAGTAGTCTCGGGAGTGGGGCCCGTGGTCCCGGGAGGGAGTGAGCATGGCCCTGGCTGGGGGCTGCCCTGCACTTCCCAGGAATTTGGCTTTGGATTTTGAGCCCTTTTCCATCCCATCAGGGAAACAGTGTGTGTCTCTTTGGGAGTGGGGGCATACATGTGTTGCGGGGGCCTGAAGTCTTTCTTCCCATCCCCACACCCCATTTCTCCAGATCAGCTTTGTGAGGGTCCCTGGGTCCTGCTAAGCACACTTTCATTTCTGACAAATGTGACCCAGAGGATAGGCAAACTGGCAAGAAAACACGCTGGGAGAGGTGGTCTTACGGCTCTGAGTTATCCACCGGGGAAGGGAGCATGGTTGTCTGTCATGCAGATTCAGCTATGAAAGTTCCCCGGTGCCAGCCAGGCAAGTGGCCACCTCCCCGAACACGAGCCCCAGCCCCTGGCTTCCTGAGCAGACTTGGGCCGGGGCTGGGCCAGCACACACGGACGGTCACCATCACCTCTAAGCTCTGTCCTAAAAATGGACACCAACAGGCCCTACGAGATGTCCCCCAGCAAGAAATGAAAGGAGAATGGCTTAACTGCTAAAAATAAGCACACTGCTGGGTTCCATTCTCAGAGTCTCAAAGAGCAGAGTCCACAAACTGTAAGCTGGGTTCCACCCGGGGTCAGGCTGACCCTGAGGGTGGTGCCTCCTGCATCTGCCAGGCTGCACTTTTGGAAGTGGGAGCTGCTTGCCCCTGTTGCCAGGGATGTAAGACTCACCCTGGAAACTAAAAGGAACAGCAGGCAGAGGGCTTGGAGGAGGACCAACCCCACATCGGCTGAGTGTCTGAGTCGCTCCGTCATGGAAACGGCGTCCTCGTTGACCTCTGCCCTGAAATGCCTCCGTATCTGGGTGACCCCAACTCTCACGAGGCGGTCCCCTTGTGGGTGCCTCTCATGAGCCAGGCCAGCCTTTGAGCAAGTAGAGAGGAGGAACAGACGGTTTCCAGGGTACACGGGCCTTGCCATCACTGCCCCCAACAGCAGCACCAGGGAATCTGTGCTGTTGAGTCCCAGCGATGCGGGGAAGCAGTTATTGTCAACAAACTGTTGTTAATATATGGGGCTAATTACGTTCAAAGCAGCAGGGTGGACCCTCCCTTCTTCCCTCCTGTTAGAACCACACAAACAAGCTCTCAGGATTGAGACATGGGCCTGACCCGCCATGGTTGAGAAGGTGAATGGCGGGTCCCCAAAGGGACGGAGGGAAGGTGACGAGGACTCTACCCTCTGGCTCTGGGCCCAGGTGACAGGCCGGGGGAGACCAGAACGCTGGCGTCCACAAGTCTGTCCCCACAGAGGGGGCTAGCATCTTCAGGACGTGCCACGCAAGCCTCCAGGACTTGGCAGGAATGAACAGCAGCTCCCATAAACACCCGTGTTCGTGCTCCTACTGCGTGCAGATAAAGTGCCTGGCCCCAGCACCAGGATTATAGTGTGTCCTTCAGAAACTGCCATCTTTTCCCAGTGGCTTCAGACAGCCCTGGGAGAAGACCATCAGCGTTCTCGGCGGGGACACAGCTTTAACGCCGGGGGCTGAAGCCAAGTGAGATGAGCAGGGAGAGGCCAGCATTTTTGAAGATGAGAACAAACAGCCTGAGCAGCAGGATGGGGATTTCTGTGTCACGAGAGGCCAGGCTGCAGATGGTTCCAAGGGGATGGGGCAGGCAGAAAGCGGCCGCAAGGTGATGTTTTGTGGGGAGGGGGCAGACAGGCAGGGGAGGGGATGAGAGGAGGAAGCCATCCATTGAGTCTGAAGACAGAAAAGATATGCCACTGAAGTCACTGGCGGGGCTGCAAGGTGTGGGAGCAGAGGTTCCCCCCTGGGGCACACACTAGAGGCCTCAGTTTAGAAATGAAGGATGCGGCTACACGGCACTGACGCCAAGGCTGCTCACGGGGGCGGAAGGCAGGGCTGAAGGCAAGGAAATGTTCAGAAACTTTTTTTAGAAGTAAAAGAACAAGTAAATGAAACAGATGGAGAGGTGCCAGGAGACTAGACAGCATAGGCCCGGAGGCCACTGGAGAAGAGCATCCAGCCTGAGCTCTTCGTTTGTGCCCCATCTGGGCAGCATGCCCACTCGGTGCCAGGCCATGGGGACACAGGGCCTGAGACCGTGGTGACAGCACCCCCCCGGAACTCATAGCCTGGTGTGGAAGTGACGCTGGGCGTCACTGTGATTTGGGATAAGCGTTCGGAAGGCAGCTTCCGTGGGAGAGTGGCCATGAGAGAAGCAGGCTGGGCTGTGTTAAATTGCAGACCCCAGCCCGGGTGGCGGGCCAGGCCCCTTCAGTCCCAAAGCCCACAGATCTGCAAGAAGGAAGAATCAGAAACAAGCTTCCAACTCTGACACCACAATGACGTGCACCTCGCCACAGGCATGAGCTCAGGGGTGCTGGACGGCACAGGAGGTAAAGGCTGGCGAGGCCCCGAGAAGAGGCCAAGATCTCATGGCCAAGTGGCAGCCAGACGTGAGCTCAGGGAGGGGTCCCAAGATGAGGCCAAGACCTCGGGGCCGAGTGGAGGCCACAGGGAGGCTGATGCCAAAAGTGTGGGGTCAGCCTCGAGTGGGGTCCATGCAGTGGCACCGTCGGAGAACAGACAGTAGGGTGGCCAGCATGAGGTTGGCTGAGCATGCCTGGAGTCTGTGTCATGCTGAGGGCGACGTGGATGTGACACGGGGCCCGGCGGCTGTGGCATTGGCCTGGGGTGATGGTGTTGTTCAGTTGCTCAATTGTGTCTGACTTTTTGACCCCATGGACTGCAGCACGCCAGGCCTCCCTGTCCATCCCCATCTCCTAGAGCTTGCTCTGACTCATCTCCATTGAGTCAGTGATGCCATCCAACCATCTCTCCTCTGTCTTCCCCTTCTCCTCCTGCCTTCAGTCTTTCCCAGCATCAAGGTCTTTTCCAATGAGTTATCTCTTCACATCAGGAGGCCAAAGTATTGGAGCTTCAGCTTCAGCGTCAGTCCTTCCAATGAATATTCAGGACTGATTTCCTTTAGCATTGACTGGTTGGATCTCCTTGCTGGCCAAGGGACTCTCATGAGTCTTCCCAGCACCAGAGCTCCTGGGGGCTGGTTGGGGGCTAGGTGATGGGGAGGACCCAGTGGGGGTTGATCAGGCTCTGGAGAAGAGCAGAGGGAAGGGGCCTCTGGCCAGAAATGCAGAGAAGCCAGTCCAGCCCATCTTTGATGTGAGGCTCTGTGAGGAGGGGGTCTGGGCCCAGCCCCTCTGGCTGCATCAGCCATGCGTGGAGTCGAGGAGGTCAACTGAGACAAGTGTCACCCATGAAAGACCAGCAGCAGCCGTTCCAACTGATGATCAGGCAAATTGGGAGGATTCAAGCAAGGACAGTTCCAAACACAACAGCGGGCAGGCATCCAGGGCTCCAGACTAATATGGCGAGAGGCTAACTATGGAAGGTGCTCCCAAGAAGTTCAAATATTTGACCAAGAACGGCAAACACAAACTGAGTAACTGAGGGAAGCAGAGGGAGTTCTGAGTGTGTCTTGCTTTCGGCCCCCAGCGAGGTGTGTCCTGGAGGCCTGGACAGAGGAGTCATCTGGGCTTCAGGGCCACTCAGTGGGCTGCGCGTGGTCTTAGGTGTGAGTCCTCTGTTCTTCACCTGCCACTCTTCAGGAGTCCATGTAAAACACGGGATGAGAATCAACCTCGCAGAGCAGGGACCAGGGGAGCCCAACACCATCTGAACAGGTGGTCCCCAGTGGGGTCTGGAGCTCTGGGGCCTCCAGTGTCTGCAGACTTGCTGGGATTGAGGGCTTGAAGCCCATGAGGAGGCAGCAGCAGCCGCATGGCCAGAGAACAGGGTGAGGGGCGGGCACAGTGCCCACAGGTGCCCCACCCACCTGCCTACCAGCAAGATAACCAGTTCTCCAAACCCAGAGCCAGTGGTCACTGCCCAGGGCTGGAGGACAACAAAGACCAGATCCCTCTGGCTCCATGAAGCACGCTGACCCTCCTGCATGGGGGGTGTGAGATCTTTGGCTCCCCAAGAGCCGGGCTCTCCTTTATCTCCAGACACCTGCCCTGAAGGACCCCCTTCTTACCTGAGGTGCTCAAGTGATTCGGTGCTTAAAGGGAGAGAGAGCTATGGACCCAGCGAGCCTGTGGAACGATGCTCACGACCCAAGGGCAGCAATCAGGCTTCAGTGTGGCATCTAGTCAGGTCCTGTCATGGGACCCTGGAGGGGAGAAAGTCCCATCCATGTCCTCCTCCTCCTCAGTACGTTCCAGAACTCCCAGGAAGGAGCCACAACCAGTGGCCTCACTTACCTGGGGACTCGCCTCCAACAGGAGCACTGGTCTGCCCTTGCCTAAGTCCCAGAGTCACTGCCTTGGGAGACGTGGACACTCTGACCTCAGCTGTCCCTGAGAGGGCCCTTTAAGAACTCCCTTTTGCTTATGATCCATCGCCCTGAGAGGAAGCCTTAGAGGGAGAGCGTGTGGTCTGCACTGTACGGCCCCCAAGAGGACCCCTGGGATCTCCGGGCACTTTGACAGAGTGGCCAGGCTGACAGCCACCCACTCCAGCTCGTGTTCACAGTGAGGGGTCAGCTCCACAGCAAGCTAGGCCAGGCTGGAGGAGGGATACCTGACTGACCGCCGCCCGGTGTAGCTGGACGACTTTTGCTTCCCCATTAACAGGGGTCCAGCCCTGCCCTTGGGCCATGTGACTAGATCCTGTTCTCCGGCCAGCATCTTCAGTGGGATCAGTTATTAGCTGGCGGTTTGGAGCAGTAAAGGCTCTTGGCTCAGGTTCTCTGGCCCAGGAGATATAATTATCTCATGCACAATGGCTCTGCCACCTGTCACATCTTCTGGTTTAGTTTTTTTTAATGAAACATAACAAGAGGGGTTGTTTTCTTGCTTCACAGCAGAGCTCACTTTGTGCTGAACTGGGCTGGCCGTCTGTGTTCCCCAACCCATGACCCGAGCAGCACTTACTCCCCAGACACCTGGGCCGTCCTAATGCTCAGCCTTCAACTGACCGGTCTCAACTGCCTGCATGCTCTCTGCCCCAGCCACCCTCCCTCAGGCCTCGGGGCTTCCTGGAAGGTTCCTGACCCACCCACACCACAGTGACCCTTGAGTCAGCCACCTGCACAGCCGCCGTGCTACTGCCCACAAGGGCCCCGGTCTTCAGGGCTGCACACCACCATCAGCATCAGGGGCTGTGCTCGGGAGTCCAGCCGTTTCCTCAGACCCAGGCTCAGCCCTCAGGCCTCGTTCTCAGGGCGCTGGGTCTCAGCCGCCCGTTTCCGCCTGACGTTCAGCTGCCAAAGGCCCTGTCTGCAGCAGGGGCTCCTGTCCTCCACCACAGTCCTCAGAGAGGTCCCAACACTTGGCCGACCCAGCTAATGGTCTGAGGACACAGTGCTGAGCTCTGGGGACCATGTCTCCACTTAGAAGACGCTCGATTCTTAGGTTTGTGGGCTGGGCTGGCCCTGTGTTTCAGCTTCAAACCCTCAAGCGCCAGGAGGTGCTGACCGCATAGCTCTCTCCCTGAAGCTGCTCCTTCCAGCGCCCGCGTGGTCAACGGGAGCTTCTGAGAATCGAAGAAATCATGTCATGTGCTAACGTCTCCCCTTTCCCTTTCAGCCACCGGATCTCCAAGTCAAAGTTCAGGTGAGTGGGACACTCCTCTCCTGCTGGGCCCCGGGGGCCGCCCCAGGTTGGGGCCGAGCGAGGGGGCGACTGAGGGGGGCTTGGGGTCTGGTGGCTTAGTGTTCGTGGTGGCACCAGCCTTGGAGGGCGTGAGAGCCTGTGCCCCCCTCCCTTGTAAGATGAAGTCCCGTTGAGATAAGTGCCACGCGCCGCTCTCTGCCACCTTGGGCCACGTTTACAGGACTTGGTGAGGTGAGGGTGTGCAGATTCCATCAGCACTGTCTCAGAGACTTCCACAGGGCCATCCTCGCACCGTCCGCTCCTCCAACCCCACTGCCTGTGTCCCCCATCTTGTCCATTGCACATCAAGGTTTCTGCGTGGAGCCCTTCTCCACCCAAATCATGGTGTCCCAGCCCCCTGCAGAACCTGGGCTCCCATTAAGAAGCTCAGCTGTCACCACGTCTCAACACCTTCTATAGACTCCCCTCCCTCCCCGAATCACTCCATTCAGACATCTGTCACCACCCACCATGTGGGCTCCTGCAACCCCAAGACGCTCCATGGGCTCCCAGACTGTGGTCTGCACGGAGCTAAGCTGAGCGACCGACTGGCGGCAGGCTGACCCCTGGTTGTGTCGGATGTAGGATGGGCATGGGAATTTACTCTCACAAAGCTTGCACTAGCCAGAAAACATTGATTATGTTTTGTAATCGGTCTAATCTTACTCTCACACATGGGTACATGTGTGCATGTGTGTTAAGTCCCTTCAGTCGTGTCCAAATCTGTGCGACCCCATGGACTGTAGCCCGCCAGGCTCCTCTGTCTGTGGGATTCTCCAGGCAAGAATACTGGAGTGGGTTGCCGTGCACTCCTCCAGGGGACTTACCCAACCCAAGGATCGAACCCGAGTCTCCCGCACTGCAGGCGGATTCCTTACCATCTGAGCCACCTGGGGAGCCCCAGGAAGAGCAGAAACAGCATTAGATTTTAGTCCAGCTGAGCAGAGCAGCCCAAGTCCCTGAGGCTGAATGTTTAGTCCCTCTTCTTCCCTCTGCCTAGCGCCTCTCCAGGGTGGACAAGCGGAGTTAGGACTTCAAGATCCCAGAAGTACACAGAGGCTCAGTGAGAACTCTGGCCCTCAGACTCTTTGAACCCATGGACGGGCCAGCCCACATTCCTGCCATCCATCACCACCTACACCTACCTGGGTAGAGCTCTAGGCTGAAGGCTGGTGCCCCCAGGCACCCACAGACCCCGTGCCCTGGCCAGGAGAGGCATCTCCAGCCCCAGTGTCCCGGCCTCCCTACGACTATCCCGGGGTTTCTAACGCTTGGCTCTGGGTCACTGGTGAGGGACCCTCTTGTCTTCTACCTTCTGTCCCCTGTTCCACTGGGGCTGGAAAACATAGGCTTTGTCTCCTTCCACTTCCTCTCAAGTTGAGCCCTCCTTTACATAAAAAGCCTGTAGTCAAGTCTCCCTGAAATAGATCCCTGGTGGCTCAGATGGTAAAGCATCTGCCTGCAATGTGGGAGACCCGTGTTCAATCCCTGGGCCAGGAAGATTCCCTGGAGAAGGAAATGGCAAACCATCCCAGTACTCTTGCCTAGAAAATTCCATGGATGGAGGGGCCTGGTGGGCTATAGTCCATGGGATCACAGTTGGACACAACTGAGCAATTTCACTTTCACTTTCAAGTCTCCCAGGCCCAGGTCCTGTCACAGGAAAGAGTTTGAGAATGTGGCAAATCCTTTCTCTCCATAATACACAGATCTCACTGCTTCTCTGGCATCTGGAGGAGCAGTGGGTACCTCTTGGGGAAGGACAGATGGGCTGTCCTGCCCTGGAGGGGTGGCAGGTATCTCTTGGGGAGGGATGGATGGGTTGTCCTGCCCCAGAACAGCATTAGGCTTGACACAGACTCAAAGCGAAGTTCTGTTTCACAGTCAAAGCTCAGAAAGCACTTTGTGTTCTGATAGTTCCAAAGCCTCCACGCAGGGAGATGGCCCAGGAGAGAGAGGACGTTCTATGTCCAGTGCTCAAGGGTGTAGGCTATGCTCCTGGAGAAGAGGGGACACAGAAGCCCCACACCCCTAGACTCTGCCTGGCTTTGAGACAAGGCTCACCTGCTTGTCCTGGATGCCCCTCTAGGAAGGGCTCCTCCCCCGGCAGCTACGACTCAAGATGCAGCAGAAATACAGAGAGAAGGCTTTGTGATCATCCCCAAGGCTTATTCGTAGTAGGTTGACACCATCAGGAGATCCATGTTCAAAAGAGAGAATTGTGGTCAAGGGGCACGGGGCCGCATAGCTCATGTGTGGCCAAGTGGTTCACGCATGGCTGAGTCAAGACCCATGCCTGGGACCCAGGCAGCACCCTGGATGAGGTCCTGCCTAGGGTTCCAAAACTATTTCTTCTTCGCTGTGTCTGGGGTCAGGGGAGGGGTCCACGGCACAGCTACTGAGCAGAAACACAATACCAGCCACTTCTGCCCCTTCTAAAATTCTCCAGCAGCCAGATTAAAAAGTAAAAAGGAGCAGGTAAAATTAATATATTTTTATTTAAGCCAATGCATCTAAAACATCATTTCAAGATGTAATTAATACTTTAAATTAATGTTATATTAATTTATATTAATTTTCTACTAAATCTTCGAGATCCAGTGTGCCCTTTACACTGACTACACAACCAGTTTGGACTGGCCACGTGCACAGTAGCCACACACGGCCAGTGGCTCCCACACCAGACATTGTGACCCTACAGGGTCAGATGGCAGCTGCGTCATCCACATCTTACAGTCTGATGCTGGCTCTGTTGAGGGAATAGCAAAGCTGAGAATGGACTGAAAATGCCACCGAATCACCGAGGTTGACCCTGAGCAGCCTCTGTGGAGCAGACACGGGAAAACTCCATCCTCACAGCCTGTCTGTGTGATAGTGGCAACTGAAGTGGAGCAGGAGATGCAAGAGAAACACAGTAACAAAGGGAAAGAAGGGGAGCGAATTTCCACCACGCAGAAGTAGAAGTAACCTCATAAACGGAAAAGCCTGTTTTACTCCAGTAGAGAATCTAAAATTTGAGTTTTAAAAATATATATATTCTTGATCGTTTTCTCAGTTTAACAATAACACGTAGTAGAATCTGATCTACAAGTGGCCTATTCTATTTGCAAGACAAGGATACCAAAATCACAGGATTTTTAAAAGAAATATTAGAGCAGAGGTCTTAGGGAAATTCTGGCAAATTAATGGACTTATAATATTTGGGCAATATTAGAGTAGTTTCTTGGTAAGCCAAGTCTCTACTTTGAGGAATTAGTTATAATAAGGAATTCTGTGACATTTGGGGCTCAGAATAGGACTTCAGCAGTTACAGAACAAAATGTTCTGAGGTCTTCTCGGTGGAAGGGATTAGCCAGGCAATGTGCTGGGGTTGGATCTGGGAGACACGGGGGTCTGAGGTGAACCCCTCCAGGTTTGAGGTGAACTCCTTGGGGGTCTGAGGTGAGCCCCTCTGGGTCTGAGGCAAACCCCTCGGGGTCTAATGTTTGGAAACCTGTCCCATCTTCAGAGAAATGTGCCCCCAAGTTCCCCCTTACCTCTGCCATCCCCTCAGCAACAAGGCACATGCCCAAATTTGCCCATCCTAATAGCCCATTTTTAGGTTACTTTTGTATAAAATAATTAAAGTAGGCGATTTCTGGGCTGCTTGTTCTCCACTCTTCTCTCTGGAAAGAGCCCCAGGTGTCCACCGTTTGGTGTCTCCTGTTCTGGATGCTTGTCCAGAATTCTATGCCAGGCAGATTCTTCCAGCAGCACCACCCGCTCTCCTCCTGAGCGTAGCCCTGGGGTCTTAAGCCTCGTCCACGGAGGCAGACAGCAAGTCTGAGCGCAGCTTGTCTCTGCTGCCCCACCTGCCTGGCCACCCAGTGTTCCTGCTGTGGGGGCGTGGGGGGCAGGGAGCGACGGATCCATCGAAGGGCAGGACTCCGCCCCTCAGTCTCAGGACCTTGTGATCTCCATCTCGCTGGAGAGGCAGGAACCACACGTTAAACATACTGACTTACAGGAAAGGGGCATCATGCCCTCTGTGGAGCCTGGCTGGATGCCCACGACAGGCTGGGAGGCCTTCCCCCAAGGCATCTACTAAGCCCGCCTGGCACCTAGCTCCCTTGGGGTGCGTCAACCACGTGAGCTTCTTGTCTGTGTGTTAACTGCTGAATATCTTGATCGTTTTCTCAGTTTAACAATAACACGTAGTAGAATCTGATCTACAAGTGGCCTATTCTATTTGCAAGACAAGGATACCAAAATCACAGGATTTTTAAAAGAAATATTAGAGCAGAGGTCTTAGGGAAATTCTGGCAAATTAATGGACTTATAATATTTGGGCAATATTAGAGTAGTTTCTTGGTAAGCCAAGTCTCTACTTTGAGGAATTAGTTATAATAAGGAATTCTGTGACATTTGGGGCTCAGAATAGGACTTCAGCAGTTACAGAACAAAATGTTCTGAGGTCTTCTCGGTTGGAAGGGATTAGCCAGGCAATGTGCTGGGGTTGGATCTGGGAGACACGGGGGTCTGAGGTGAACCCCTCCAGGTTTGAGGTGAACTCCTTGGGGGTCTGAGGTGAGCCCCTCTGGGTCTGAGGCAAACCCCTCGGGGTCTAATGTTTGGAAACCTGTCCCATCTTCAGAGAAATGTGCCCCCAAGTTCCCCCTTACCTCTGCCATCCCCTCAGCAACAAGGCACATGCCCAAATTTGCCCATCCTAATAGCCCATTTTTAGGTTACTTTTGTATAAAATAATTAAAGTAGGCGATTTCTGGGCTGCTTGTTCTCCACTCTTCTCTCTGGAAAGAGCCCCAGGTGTCCACCGTTTGGTGTCTCCTGTTCTGGATGCTTGTCCAGAATTCTATGCCAGGCAGATTCTTCCAGCAGCACCACCCGCTCTCCTCCTGAGCGTAGCCCTGGGGTCTTAAGCCTCGTCCACGGAGGCAGACAGCAAGTCTGAGCGCAGCTTGTCTCTGCTGCCCCACCTGCCTGGCCACCCAGTGTTCCTGCTGTGGGGGCGTGGGGGGCAGGGAGCGACGGATCCATCGAAGGGCAGGACTCCGCCCCTCAGTCTCAGGACCTTGTGATCTCCATCTCGCTGGAGAGGCAGGAACCACACGTTAAACATACTGACTTACAGGAAAGGGGCATCATGCCCTCTGTGGAGCCTGGCTGGATGCCCACGACAGGCTGGGAGGCCTTCCCCCAAGGCATCTACTAAGCCCGCCTGGCACCTAGCTCCCTTGGGGTGCGTCAACCACGTGAGCTTCTTGTCTGTGTGTTAACTGCTGAATATGTAGTACCCGACTGGGATAGATGCTTAACAAATGCCTCTTGAGTGTGTAGCCAAGTGAGTAACATAGACAGTAAGTATGTCTAGAGCTCCAAGGCTGAGACATCTAGAAAAGTGCATCCTAGGAAAGGTGGACCCCCGTCAAGCCCTGAAGCAAGGGTGGGACCCAGAAAAAGAGGCTTGGTGGGGGGACAACCATGTCAAGCAGAGTTGTCTGGTGGGACCACTGATACACAGGTGAGAAGATGTGAGAGAGGATACATCCAAGCCCACCATGCCCTCTGGGTCTGCGTCCAGAAAGTTCCACTTCTAGAGGAAATGACTTTGCCAGGGAGCAGAGAGGGAATGTGAATAGCAGGTGAATTCCTCCTCCTTGCTTTATCATTTAATCTCTATATTCTCCATGCACGTGTAAACACACAAATAAACTTACACGTTCTAATAAACTATTTCATTTATTATACAGTAGGAAGCGTTGCCAGGAAACCAGTTGTCAAGCAAAGCTATATTTTGAAGAGTGGGAGGTGTGTAATTATCTTTAAATACTTTCTCTGGGTAGTAATTACTCCACCCCCACCCCAGCCCAAGCCCACGTGGCTCTCCTGAGTGGCTGTCACGCGAGCACACAATTCCATGGGCGCCACCCTGACTGTCAGTCACAGTGGCTACTGGGGATCCACCAGAGCATCTCCAGAGCCCCAGAACAGGCCCCCAGCACGGAGCACCTCTGTCCACCAGTCCCAGACTTGGTAACAGAACTTAGTCAAACTTTCATCAGCATGAGACAGAGGTGGAGTTAGTTTCTCCAAACCCCAGAAGAAAGTGGCCACAATTCTATTAGCCTCTGAATCAGTTATGGCTGATTTCTGTAAATGAGATTGTCTCTATTCAAAACACATTCTTTGCAACTACAGTGTAAATAATTGCCCACTTTAAAAATGCACAAAGTGAGAGTTAATTTTATTTGGGGCAAAGTGAGGACTGTAGCCTGGTCGACAGCATCTCAGCTAGCTCTGAGAAACTCCTCCAAAGAGGCAGGGGGAAGGTCAGTGTATACGTGATTTTGGTGAAGGGGGAGTTCATACAATCAAACACACATTTTTTGCAGGTTTCTGCTAGTCGTCTGTAGGTCACTGCTAGTCACGAGGAGCAGACGTCACCATGAAGAGTTTTAATGTTTTTCTAGCTATAAGGAGATGAAAGACGTGGGCTCATAAAACCATCTCCTGAAAATATCTAACTCTCTCACGACCAGTCCTGCCAGCTTTTTCCAGAGCAGAGGGCCTCATTTCTGCTCTCCACAGAGAGTGCTTTGCAGGGGTGCTGAAGGTCAGCAGCTGCAGCCGCACATGATTTAATCTTTGCAGAGGTAGATGACAAGGGCCCGTGGCAAGGGGCAGTCTGTGGATCGTTCATGCATGCGTGCTCCGTCATGTCCGACTCTTTGCGACCCCATGGACTGCAGCCCGCCAAGGGTCCTCTGTGCATGGGATTTCCCAGGCAAGAATACTGGGAAATACTGCCATTTCCTTCTTCAGGGGATCTTCCGACCCAGGGGTCGAACTCATATCTCCCGTGTCTCTTGCATCGACAGGCAGCTTCTTTAACACTGAGCCCCCTTGTCACTATTTAAGATTAGCGTCCTGAAGTGTTTTTCTGGGGGAAAAAATGTCTCCAAACTTTGTCTATAGTATTACCCACCTCAGTCACAGGAAACAAGCAGAGTCTTGCCTTGGCCAGAGCAGGCACCTCAGCACTGCAGTCCAGCAGGCAGAGGCCGACCCCCCCCCCACCAACTAGAGACCACTCCATTGCCTTGTCCCCCTTCACCCCACCCCCACTCTTCCCTGACAGTCTGTCTAGGGGAACGAAAGGCCCACAGCGCACTTGGGAACCATCATTTTTCTGACCTCCGGGCATTTCTTCTCCATGGTGACCCTCCCCCAGTAGCAGCCATCATCCCTGCCAAGGCTTGGTGCTCCTCTAGGTGGTGTCCCTGCCCCTGAGGTGATGGAGGGCAGGGTCAGGAGCCAGGTTCTCCTGCAGCTCCCGGGCAGCCAGGCCTCCTTAGATGAGCCCCCCTTCCTAGTCTCAGAACAGTTTCCAGCAGAGGCATGCATGGCAGCAGAATTTCCCACGGACCGTAGCCACAGAAATAACAGAGTAGAAATACAAAGTCAAGCTCTCCTGAAGCCCGTCTGGGGTGGGTGGAGGGTCCTAACAGCAGAGTCTGGGACCTGGAGACCTAGGACATCATTCAGATATGAGTACAGGTGCCCAGAGCCCCCCTTCTGTCCACAAGTAGGGACTCCATCCTCAGCCACCAGTGGGTGTTCCTACAGATACGACCTGCAAGTACATCCAGGCATTCCTCTGCAGGGGGCCAATGCTGGTTACTGGCTCTACGCCTCCCACCCTTTCTCTCTCCCCTGCATTCAAGGCCAGGGTCAAAGGCCTGCTAACCTGCCTCCAAAATTGGTCAGCTCATTGTCCTCTTTGCGTGAGTGAAGCTGTGTCCTTCCTTGTCCGTCTCCCACCCAGCAGCCGGCTGAGCATCCCATCCCTGAGCTGACCTTTGACCGCATGGCAGTTTCATTGGCTGTTTGATTTCTAGACCCAGATCCCCTCTCAAGGCAGAGCCCCACAGTCTCCCCTGCACTCTCTTTCTTTCCCTCCTCACACGGTGTGGGCATTTGTTAAATGTTTGGCCAACAGAATTACCAAATATAGCTGCATATTTTCTCAGTATTGAGGATGAAACTGGGGACAAGCTATAAACCCATCCACCAAAGTTATAAAATGCGAGTGTTTCCTTGGGATCTTCCAGCTCCTTGGTTGTCATCTGTGGTTACATAAGAGAACCACCCGGAATCTTAACAAACAGCAATGGTATTTGTGTGTGCTGTGTCACTTCAGTCGTGTCTGACTCTGCAGCCCCACGAACTGTAGCCCACTGGGTTCCTCTGTCCATGAGATTTCCCAGGCAAGAATACTGGAGTGAGTTGCCATTTCCTCCTCCAGGGGATCTTGCCGACCTAGAGATCAAACCCAAGCCTCTTGAGTTTCCTGCATTGGTAGGCGGATTCTTTACCACTAACGCCACCTGGGAAGCCCAACAGTATTTGGGGGTTATTTAAAAATTACTCAACCCCCAGACAATCAGATTTAACTGGTTTGGAGTTGGAGCCTGGATACTGGTGGGTTTTTGTTATTAAGTTTCCCCATGTAATTCCATGCACAGCCAGGTTTGATGAAAGTCTCTAACCGGAGGCCATGGGAGCGAGCGTCCCGCCACCCGTGGATTGGCTTTCAGGGCTCATGAGTGCCATGAACTCATGTTAGATATGGGTGTGTCTGCCCATTATCCTGAACAGAGCCCTCCATGAAGGCAAGAAGCTCTGTTGCTGACTCTTCGCACCCCCATTGATGAGGGCGGGGCGCCTGGACTGGGGAGTGGAGGGTGGGTAACACCACTGATTCTGACCCCAACCAGTGTCAGTCCAGGCGCCCAAACTCAAGGACCCTCAGCTTTCCTCTGAAAAGCAGGACAACACCTGCTCTGCAGAGTTGTTTAAAGACTCGGAGAAGGCATGAGAAGTGCCTGATACGGAACCAGGCAGACGCGGGGTCCACTAGCGGGAGCCATTACTAGTCCTAGCGCTATCGTCACTGCTAGCTATACCTGCAGCTGTGCGTCCAGTGATACCATTGTTATGAACACAGGATGCCTCCCTTCAGCATCAGGCCAGAGCCTCGCACAAGGCTGACCCTGCATGGGGTCACAGAAGAGGGGGCCATGGTCCCAGAGGAGCAGGACACGCTTCCCCCACCCCCCGCTGAGGCCACACTGCCAGCCACGAGCCGGTGACTGTGGTGGGATGCTCGGCCCTCAGCCCTTGGAGAGGCTGGACCAGCTCAGGGGAGCGAGGTATCCAGTGCAGGACCTGAACTCACAGCAGCCCCCTCCCGTCCCCCTCCTCTGCCCCTTCCAGCCGCTACTGGCGCCGGTGGAATCGGTTCTGCAGGAGGAAGTGCCGCGCGGCTGTGAAGTCCAGCATCTTCTACTGGCTGGTCATCTTCCTGGTTTTCCTCAACACGCTCACCATCGCCTCTGAGCACTACAACCAGCCCCACTGGCTCACGGAAGTCCAAGGTGAGAGGCCGCCAGCCGCCCTGTTACTCAGGCTGATGGGGCTCTCTCCTGGGGGTGGGCAAGGGGAGCAGGGCCAGGGATGAGAGGGCAGTGGGTCACCCCGGCCACACCAGGGCCTGGCAGCTCACCAGCCAGTAAAACAACACCAACTCACTGTGCATAGACGGGACCCGCCAGGCCAGCCATGCACTCCACCTGTCCCGGCAGCCCCCGCTGGGTCCAGGAGGCCACGCCAGGAACAGTGGCTTGTTTGGCTCTGTCCGATCCTTCACTGCCCACCTGTCGCCCCCTGTGGATTGCCACGGCCCGGCCTCCAGGTGTGCTGGCTCACACCTGCGAGGGGCAGTAAGCACAAAGCCAGGGAGAGGACGAGGGTGGCCTGAGCCCAAGGACCTGTCCTCCACGGCTGCCAGTCCCACCACCCCTCGCTAGGGTACCAACCCGAGGGTCAGGCAGACCCAGCCTGGACCCCAGGGAGTCTCCTGGAACCTGGGCGGGCCCATCTCCTCCCAGCAATGCGGGCAGACAAGGGCCCCCCTGCTCCTGCTCTTGGCTGGTGGGTCTGAGCAGACAGATGGCAGCCCCTCAAACCTCTCTTCTTGTGTCTGGAAAATGGATTTGACAGCAGCCAGCCTGTGGGGTGGGGGGACTCGGTGGGTGAGGGGGCGTGTCGCTGGAGGTGAGCTGAGGTTGTAACTAGACGAGTCACAGAGGGAGGGCCGTGTCCGGGACCCAGCGCAGGGTGTCCCTGCAGGGACCCCCACCCTCACCCCCTCTGCCCCGCCCCGTGCGGCCCCTGCAGACACGGCCAACAAGGCGCTGCTGGCCCTGTTCACGGCGGAGATGCTGCTCAAGATGTACAGCCTGGGCCTGCAGGCCTACTTCGTGTCGCTCTTCAACCGCTTCGACTGCTTCATCGTGTGCGGCGGCATCCTGGAGACCATCCTGGTGGAGACCAAGATCATGTCGCCCTTGGGCATCTCCGTGCTGCGCTGCGTGCGCCTCCTGCGGATATTTAAGATCACAAGGTGTGTGCCGCCCTCCTCTCCCCTCCTTGGAAGCTGTCCTTCCAAGGAACAAGCGTCTTTTAATTTCGAGGCTGCAGTCGCCCTCCGCAGTGATTGTGGAGCCCAAGAAAATGAAGTCTCTCACTGTTTGCACTTTTCCCCCATCCATTTGCCATGAAGTGATGGGACCAGATGCCATGATCTTAGTTTTTCGATGTGTAAGGATTCCAATTTCTCTACTTTCTAAACTCCCTTGT
>SJYC01138864.1:0-21699 GCA_006408675.1 Madoqua kirkii
CCATGGACTGCAGCCCGCCAAGGGTCCTCTGTGCATGGGATTTCCCAGGCAAGAATACTGGGAAATACTGCCATTTCCTTCTTCAGGGGATCTTCCGACCCAGGGGTCGAACTCATATCTCCCGTGTCTCTTGCATCGACAGGCAGCTTCTTTAACACTGAGCCCCCTTGTCACTATTTAAGATTAGCGTCCTGAAGTGTTTTTCTGGGGGAAAAAATGTCTCCAAACTTTGTCTATAGTATTACCCACCTCAGTCACAGGAAACAAGCAGAGTCTTGCCTTGGCCAGAGCAGGCACCTCAGCACTGCAGTCCAGCAGGCAGAGGCCGACCCCCCCCCCACCAACTAGAGACCACTCCATTGCCTTGTCCCCCTTCACCCCACCCCCACTCTTCCCTGACAGTCTGTCTAGGGGAACGAAAGGCCCACAGCGCACTTGGGAACCATCATTTTTCTGACCTCCGGGCATTTCTTCTCCATGGTGACCCTCCCCCAGTAGCAGCCATCATCCCTGCCAAGGCTTGGTGCTCCCTCTAGGTGGTGTCCCTGCCCCTGAGGTGATGGAGGGCAGGGTCAGGAGCCAGGTTCTCCTGCAGCTCCCGGGCAGCCAGGCCTCCTTAGATGAGCCCCCCTTCCTAGTCTCAGAACAGTTTCCAGCAGAGGCATGCATGGCAGCAGAATTTCCCACGGACCGTAGCCACAGAAATAACAGAGTAGAAATACAAAGTCAAGCTCTCCTGAAGCCCGTCTGGGGTGGGTGGAGGGTCCTAACAGCAGAGTCTGGGACCTGGAGACCTAGGACATCATTCAGATATGAGTACAGGTGCCCAGAGCCCCCCTTCTGTCCACAAGTAGGGACTCCATCCTCAGCCACCAGTGGGTGTTCCTACAGATACGACCTGCAAGTACATCCAGGCATTCCTCTGCAGGGGGCCAATGCTGGTTACTGGCTCTACGCCTCCCACCCTTTCTCTCTCCCCTGCATTCAAGGCCAGGGTCAAAGGCCTGCTAACCTGCCTCCAAAATTGGTCAGCTCATTGTCCTCTTTGCGTGAGTGAAGCTGTGTCCTTCCTTGTCCGTCTCCCACCCAGCAGCCGGCTGAGCATCCCATCCCTGAGCTGACCTTTGACCGCATGGCAGTTTCATTGGCTGTTTGATTTCTAGACCCAGATCCCCTCTCAAGGCAGAGCCCCACAGTCTCCCCTGCACTCTCTTTCTTTCCCTCCTCACACGGTGTGGGCATTTGTTAAATGTTTGGCCAACAGAATTACCAAATATAGCTGCATATTTTCTCAGTATTGAGGATGAAACTGGGGACAAGCTATAAACCCATCCACCAAAGTTATAAAATGCGAGTGTTTCCTTGGGATCTTCCAGCTCCTTGGTTGTCATCTGTGGTTACATAAGAGAACCACCCGGAATCTTAACAAACAGCAATGGTATTTGTGTGTGCTGTGTCACTTCAGTCGTGTCTGACTCTGCAGCCCCACGAACTGTAGCCCACTGGGTTCCTCTGTCCATGAGATTTCCCAGGCAAGAATACTGGAGTGAGTTGCCATTTCCTCCTCCAGGGGATCTTGCCGACCTAGAGATCAAACCCAAGCCTCTTGAGTTTCCTGCATTGGTAGGCGGATTCTTTACCACTAACGCCACCTGGGAAGCCCAACAGTATTTGGGGGTTATTTAAAAATTACTCAACCCCCAGACAATCAGATTTAACTGGTTTGGAGTTGGAGCCTGGATACTGGTGGGTTTTTGTTATTAAGTTTCCCCATGTAATTCCATGCACAGCCAGGTTTGATGAAAGTCTCTAACCGGAGGCCATGGGAGCGAGCGTCCCGCCACCCGTGGATTGGCTTTCAGGGCTCATGAGTGCCATGAACTCATGTTAGATATGGGTGTGTCTGCCCATTATCCTGAACAGAGCCCTCCATGAAGGCAAGAAGCTCTGTTGCTGACTCTTCGCACCCCCATTGATGAGGGCGGGGCGCCTGGACTGGGGAGTGGAGGGTGGGTAACACCACTGATTCTGACCCCAACCAGTGTCAGTCCAGGCGCCCAAACTCAAGGCCCTCAGCTTTCCTCTGAAAAGCAGGACAACACCTGCTCTGCAGAGTTGTTTAAAGACTCGGAGAAGGCATGAGAAGTGCCTGATACGGAACCAGGCAGACGCGGGGTCCACTAGCGGGAGCCATTACTAGTCCTAGCGCTATCGTCACTGCTAGCTATACCTGCAGCTGTGCGTCCAGTGATACCATTGTTATGAACACAGGATGCCTCCCTTCAGCATCAGGCCAGAGCCTCGCACAAGGCTGACCCTGCATGGGGTCACAGAAGAGGGGGCCATGGTCCCAGAGGAGCAGGACACGCTTCCCCCACCCCCCGCTGAGGCCACACTGCCAGCCACGAGCCGGTGACTGTGGTGGGATGCTCGGCCCTCAGCCCTTGGAGAGGCTGGACCAGCTCAGGGGAGCGAGGTATCCAGTGCAGGACCTGAACTCACAGCAGCCCCCTCCCGTCCCCCTCCTCTGCCCCTTCCAGCCGCTACTGGCGCCGGTGGAATCGGTTCTGCAGGAGGAAGTGCCGCGCGGCTGTGAAGTCCAGCATCTTCTACTGGCTGGTCATCTTCCTGGTTTTCCTCAACACGCTCACCATCGCCTCTGAGCACTACAACCAGCCCCACTGGCTCACGGAAGTCCAAGGTGAGAGGCCGCCAGCCGCCCTGTTACTCAGGCTGATGGGGCTCTCTCCTGGGGGTGGGCAAGGGGAGCAGGGCCAGGGATGAGAGGGCAGTGGGTCACCCCGGCCACACCAGGGCCTGGCAGCTCACCAGCCAGTAAAACAACACCAACTCACTGTGCATAGACGGGACCCGCCAGGCCAGCCATGCACTCCACCTGTCCCGGCAGCCCCCGCTGGGTCCAGGAGGCCACGCCAGGAACAGTGGCTTGTTTGGCTCTGTCCGATCCTTCACTGCCCACCTGTCGCCCCCTGTGGATTGCCACGGCCCGGCCTCCAGGTGTGCTGGCTCACACCTGCGAGGGGCAGTAAGCACAAAGCCAGGGAGAGGACGAGGGTGGCCTGAGCCCAAGACCTGTCCTCCACGGCTGCCAGTCCCACCACCCCTCGCTAGGGTACCAACCCGAGGGTCAGGCAGACCCAGCCTGGACCCCAGGGAGTCTCCTGGAACCTGGGCGGGCCCATCTCCTCCCAGCAATGCGGGCAGACAAGGGCCCCCCTGCTCCTGCTCTTGGCTGGTGGGTCTGAGCAGACAGATGGCAGCCCCTCAAACCTCTCTTCTTGTGTCTGGAAAATGGATTTGACAGCAGCCAGCCTGTGGGGTGGGGGGACTCGGTGGGTGAGGGGGCGTGTCGCTGGAGGTGAGCTGAGGTTGTAACTAGACGAGTCACAGAGGGAGGGCCGTGTCCGGGACCCAGCGCAGGGTGTCCCTGCAGGGACCCCCACCCTCACCCCCTCTGCCCCGCCCCGTGCGGCCCCTGCAGACACGGCCAACAAGGCGCTGCTGGCCCTGTTCACGGCGGAGATGCTGCTCAAGATGTACAGCCTGGGCCTGCAGGCCTACTTCGTGTCGCTCTTCAACCGCTTCGACTGCTTCATCGTGTGCGGCGGCATCCTGGAGACCATCCTGGTGGAGACCAAGATCATGTCGCCCTTGGGCATCTCCGTGCTGCGCTGCGTGCGCCTCCTGCGGATATTTAAGATCACAAGGTGTGTGCCGCCCTCCTCTCCCCTCCTTGGAAGCTTTCCTTCCAAGGAACAAGCGTCTTTTAATTTCGAGGCTGCAGTCGCCCTCCGCAGTGATTGTGGAGCCCAAGAAAATGAAGTCTCTCACTGTTTGCACTTTTCCCCCATCCATTTGCCATGAAGTGATGGGACCAGATGCCATGATCTTAGTTTTTCGATGTGTAAGGATTCCAATTTCTCTACTTTCTAAACTCCCTTGTCCATCTCCAGAGACAGGGCTTAAAGGATTTTTGACTGACTCTGCTTGCTCCTCCTGGGGTTTTCCCAAAGCTATTTTTAATGTGGCATTTCAGGTGCCTTTAAATAATTCTCAAAACCCCACCTGCTTGGGGCTTTGTCTTTGTGTTGTGGTTTTTTTTTAATTCCTATAGAAAAGAATTCTTGCTCCCAGGTTTTGTCATAGTATCTTAATGTTCATTCTATTTTTATCAACAATTTACCTATTTCTAACCTGAAACTACAGCCAAGAAACCACTTTAAATCTGTCTTTATCCTCGAGCTTCCCAAAGCCAGTCCACAGGAATTTTCAGATCCCCAGTAAGTCTATGAACAGAACAATTTCATCATCTAATTAAAAGTTCCTTTGGCAAAGGTCATTGTCTTCCTGTTTTCCAGTCTCCAAACCCTCTGGGGGCTTCTAGAAGACGCCAGAGAGACTAGCTGTGGGGAGATCCCATGCCCGCTTCTGAAGCTCATCCCTAATATGCTCCAGAGCCCAGAATGTGCCTAAAATAAGGTCTTGGAGTGTGTGTGGTGGTCCCCTGAGACGGGTCAGCCTGGCCCTGCCTCAAACAAGCCTGTTTCGCCCTCTTCTTTGAAAATCTCTTGGAGATGCTATTTTTAACAGTGTTTTCTGGACCAGTGATTGTGATTCTCAAACCAAGTTGTCCTCCTCAAAGGAGCTTATTAAGGATCTCCCCAAACCTAGAGATTTTAACCAGAACCCCCCCGGGGTGTTCTAAGCCATGGCTCTGATAACCTCACTTTGAGACACTCTGGCCTGATTTTCTATAGCCATCCTTTGTCCTCTTTCTCGTCTAAAATTATGACCCTTTGTGTATAACTGGAAATCATGATCTTTTCTTGGCATTCACTTCTCTAGACTATAGCCCCAACCCCATTAAGATGATACTTCTGACAGCTCTCAACTGAGAACACTCATAATGATGAAGATCTAACATGAATCCAGCCAAGTTTTTAAATTGATTTTTTCCTTCTTCTTCCTTTTTAAAAAATTTATTTATTTTTAATTGAAGGATGATTACTTTATAATATTGTATTGGTTTCTGCCATACATCACCATGAATCAGCCATAGGTATACCTATGTCCCCTCCCTCTTGACCCTCCCTCCCACCTCCCACCCCATCCCACCCCTCTAGGTTGTTACAGAGCCCGGTTTGAGTTCCCTGAGTCATACGGCATGCAAATTCCCATTGGCTCTCTAGTTTTCCATACAGTAACGTAGACATTTCCATGCTTCTCTCTCCACCCAGCCCACCCCCTCCTTCCCCCACTGTGTCCACAAGCCTGTTCTCTGCGTCTGCGTCCCTGTTGTTGCCCTGCACTGAGGTTCATCAGTGCCATTTGCTAGATTCCGTATATATGTGTTAATACACAACATTTGTCTCTCTCTTTCTGATTTACTTCACTCTATAATAGGCTCTAGGTTCAACCACCCCATTAGAACTGATTCAAAAGTATTCCTTTTTACGGCTTATAGTCCACTGTGTGTATATGTACCGCAGCTTCTTTATCCATTCACCTGTTGATGGACATCTAGGTTGCTTCCATGTCCTAACTATTGTAAATAGACCTGCAATGAACATTGGGGTGCATGTGTCTTTTTCGATTTTGATTTCCTCACCTAGCAGTGGGGTTGCTGGGTCATATGGTAGTTTTATTCTGAAGGAATACTTTTTTTTAAGGAATCTCCATACTGTCTTCCATAGTGGCTATACCAATTTACATTCCCACAGACAGTACAAGAGGGTTCCCTTTTCTCCACTCCCTCTCCAGCATTATTGTTTGTAGATGTTTTTGGCGATGGCCATTCTGACCGGTATAAAGTGACATCTCTTTGTAGCTTTGATTTTTCATTCCTCTAATAATGAGCGATGTTGCGCATCTTTTTCATGTTTTTCAATCAGCTGTATGTCTTCTTTGGAGAAATGCCCATTTAGGTCTTTTGCCCACTTTTTGATTAGTTTGTTTTTCTGGTATGAGTTGTATGAGCTGCTTATATATTTTGGAAATTAATCCTTTGTCAGTTGTTTCATTTGCTATTATTTTCTCCCATTCTGAGGGTTGTCTTTTCACCTGCATTATCTTTGAGTGAATGACCAGGGCCTTCCAGCCACAGGGGTCCCAGGTCCTTTCTCCTGCTTCGGGGCTCTGTGGGGTTCTAAGTGTCACATGGTTTGAATATCTAGTTTGTCTGCTGATTGTCAGCCTGACATTCGCTCTGTGGGGAGGAGGAGGAGCTTTGGTTTGATTAGATCTGGATGCGATTCCAGTTTACGAATTGCATCTCATTTTTTAAACAATCGGTCTTTAAGTGCTCCACCGGCCCTCCAGCCATTGCCATTTTCCCTTTGAAGCCCTAAATCCTTTCCTTGCTCCTGCAACTCCCTTCCCAGGCCCTGAGAAGTGAGACCAAGCTGACTCAGCATAGACAGCCCCACTGGTGAATCCTGACCACAGGGGCCCCACAGCCCAAAGTACAAACCCTCCAGTCTCTGAGCGTCTCGGTGTCCCTGTCAGTCTGGCCGAGCCGCAGATCGCCCTCCCCCTGCCATCTCCCAGCCCCGACTCTTCCCAGGGACCCAGGGAGGTTCTGCGCTCGTTGTGGGCCCCTGTTATACAGGTGACTTTGACATCCATCCACTCCCCAGGCTGGGGGCCCACAAGCCAACCATCAGTAAGGAAGGTGCTGGTTTTCTGGGATTAAGGAGACAGGTGAGGATGATGCTCCGCTCCCTGCCTCACCCCAACATGACCACAGGGCCGGCCAGGGGATTCTGAGAGGCTCAGGAGCACCTCCCCAGTCCCATGGTCCAGGCAGGCTGCCCTGCCGGTGTGACCCAGCCGCAGGCCCATGCGGGTCTGGCCCCTGCGTGACCGAGGCCTCTGAAGCAAACAGGGAAGACTAGGCCTTTAAGTTTGTCATCCAGCTGGGTTTGACTCTAGAGTCTCGGCCCCCAGGTGAAGTGCAGGATAGGGAACAGGAGGAACCAAACCAGCAGTTTCCACCGCAGGCCCAGGCCATCCCAGACCCTGACTGCCGTGGTATGAATCCTATCTGGCACCTCCTGGCCCAGCAAATGCCGGGTTCAGCCTCAGCGTCCCTTCAGGCTCTGGTGAGTCTTAGGGAACCAGGGTTCAACCCTGCTGAGTTGGTCCTTGGGCACCACATCCCCAGGACTCTATTTTATAAGTGGAGGTTTCTCCCTTTTGACCCCCTCTCCCAATTTGCCCACCTTCCCTCACACGTGTCTGGGAACCACAGTCTGATCTGCTGACACGGACCAGTGTGACATGTGGTCTGGCCGTGGAAGGTCGGGAGCCTCAGAACTTATGTTATGGAGGAATCTGTGGGGAGACATCGGGGCCGTGAGCACCTGCTCCCTCGGTGATGGTCTCACCTGAATCACTGATTAGCTTGCTCACTCGTTCATTCACTCTTTCCTATTGTCCTCTCTCCTTCCTTTAACGTCAGTGGATCAGATGTTTTTGGTGTGCTGTGACTTATTGCTGTCTTAAGAGCACCAGCTGTGATACTTTCGTGGCTCCTCACCTGGGCCTCAGGGTGGCAGCTGGAAGGGGCGGGGGGAAAGGGCAGGTGAGACGCTGACCTGGGTGGCAGATGCCAGGAGGTGATTTGCTGCTGAGCTGGTGAGGAAGCCTGAAGGGCAACCCTGGGCCAGAGACGTAGCTGTGCTGTACTGTGCTGGAACGGGCCATGGGGGCCCCGTCCTACCAGCATCTCGTGCAGAGAGCCACCCCGCCATCAACTGAGAGGACTGGGAGCCCCTGGAGATATGAGGAGCAGGAGAAGAGGGTTCTCCCTTCTGGCCAGAGGCTCTGCCCCCGTCAGCCCCTCCAGGCCTCCTCCACCATGCATTCCCAGATCAGCTCCTGGCCCATGACAGGTGATAACAACCCGCTCTCCATCACAGCCTCCGCTCCCTGCAACCAAAGCCCTGTCTGCTCCCCAGCCAGCCCTCCTCCCCAACTCAGCGACTTTTCTCTCTCGGGTCTGGCCCTGGCCAGCAGACAGCTCTGAGCCTCAGCGCTCAGAGGCTAGAATAGACTAGCCTAAGTCTATTAGTTAAGTTAGTTAAGTTAAATTGCTCAGTCGTGTCCGACTCTTTGCGACCCCATGGACTGTAGCCCACCAGGCTCCTCCGTCCATGGGATTCTCGAGGCAAGAATACTGGAGTGGGTTGCCATTTCCTTTTAGGCTAGCCTAAATAGACTAGCCTAAGTCTATTCCCCTCGTGTCCACAAGCCTCCAGAAAACTAAGGCGCCGATACTTATGGTCATTGTCTTTCCCAGAATATTCTGTGCAGTTTAGGGGCTCTGTGACCTTAACCCACATGACCTTAACCCCCGCTCCCCACCACCGGCCGATACAGCTGGGTGTTCTTGTTACAAACATGCTCCAGCGTTCTGGTTCCTAAACACTGCCTTGCTGCCAGGCGCTGGTGCCCTCACGACAGCGGTCTTATGGCTCCGGGTGAGGCTTGGGAGTCAGCGTGTAGGAAGTGGTCGCTCCTCAGTGCACCCCTCCAGGCAGGCTTGGGAGCTTTAAATGTAAGCAGGGCGAGTGTTCTAGCCCCACAGAGATTCTCTCACTCCCTCGCTTCAAGCAGAATGGTCAGTACAGCCTCTAGCTGACCAGGAGCCCGGCACACATGCGGGGCTGGCCAGAATCACCGGAGGACAGAGGCAGAGCAGGTGGAAGGAAAGCCTCTGCCCTCACAGTCTCAAGCCTGTTGGGTGAGACAGATGAGGACGACGTTTGAGCATTTCCAGAGCAAGTGCATGTAATGTACATTGTTGTTTAGTTGCCAAGTCATATCCGACTCTTGGAGACCCCGTGGACTGTAGCCCGCCAGGCTCCTCCGTCCATGGGATGCTCCAGGCAAGAATACTGGGGTGGGTTGCCATTTCCTTCTCCAGAAATGTACCTTAACATTCTGCAAACAGAGAGCATGTGGCTGGCAGGCAGAACAGAGTGGAGAAAAGCTGTCTGAAGGAGAAGGGAGCAGGAGAGGCTCCAGGCTGGGGAGAAGGTCAGGGTTACGTGCAAACTGCTGGCCCGTCTGCTTCTGTCACTTAATACGGAAGCCGTTCCCGGGAGAAAGGGGTCCGGCCGGGGTGCAGCTGCCACGCTGCAGTGGGGGTGGCTTGCATGTCACTGTCTTGAGCAGCAGAAACAATCCACTGTCTCAGTGATAAGCGGGAATATCTTAAGTGGAGGAGACTGAGGTTGTGACCTGGAAGGTGGCCGGGCGGGGTGGCTCTGGGAGATACGAGAGGCTGTATCCTGGCATGTGCCCAGCTGGAGGCCGTGTCCCTTTTGCTGCACCTGAACCAACCCTGTCCCAGGTCTCTGAGCCCTTCCAACCATTCGTGTCCCATCCCCTTTTCCAGGAGAGGGTTTTCCCCCTCCCCGTCCGCCCCCACAATGAAGAGCATCTGTGTTCACAGCCAGCCACAGGCTGGAGGGTTGCAGGAGGGATAGGGTTGGGTGGGGTGGTTGCAACTCTGGGTTTCTGAAGCTTGGCTGTTTACCAGAATCCTCTAGGATCCTTGTGAAAAACAGGTTTCTGGGCCCCAACCACAGCTAGTGAATCAGAACCTCCAGAAGAGAGGCTTTTTAAAGAACCACCTCTTTGAATAGGGTGAATATGGGAAACCACAATAAGCCATCCACCCTCTCTTATCCATGAGCCACCTTGCCCACCTTCACCCGATGGGGACCCCACTCATGCCTGGGCTGGGAGGAAGGCTACATTCTAAAAAAAGAAAATTTTAATGTCTTTTTGTCTGAAGATCAATAGTGGTAACAATAATTACTAACCTTTATCACCTGTGTGCCAGGCACTATACTGAGGTATTTTTTTTTTGAGTTGGAATTTATTTTTTTCTAGTTTAATTAAGAAATAATTGACATATGTCAGTATCTGGGCTTAAGATGTAGAGCATGATGGTCTGTTTTACATATACTGTAAAATGATAGGTTTAGTTAACATCTACCATCTCATAGAGATACAGTGTATTCAATAAAAAGAAAAAGAATCCTCGTGTTGAGAACTCTTAGGATTTACTCTGTTGGCAGTTTTCATATTCAACAGTGTTGGCTACAGTCATTGTGTTGTACGTTACATGCCTAGCATTTATTTATCTATAACTAAATAAATGCTCTCTTGCTTTTTCCATGATCCAGCGGATGTTGGCAATTTGATCTCTAGTTCCTCTGCCTTTTCTAAAACCAGCTTGAACATCAGGGAGTTCATGGTTCACATATTGCTGAAGCCTGGCTTGGAGAATTTTGAGCATTACTTTACTAGCATGTGAGATGAGTGCAATTGTGCGGTGGTTTGAGCATTCTTTGGCATTGCCTTTCTTTGGGATTGGAATGAAAACTGACCTTTTCCAGTCCTGTGGCCACTGCTGAGTTTTCCAAATGTGCTAGCATGGTGAGTACAGCACTTTCTCAGCATCATCTTTCAGGATTTGAAATAGCTCAACTGGAATTCATCATCTCACTTTCACAGCATCATCTTTTAGGATTTGAAATAGCTCTACTGGAATTTCATCACCTCCACTAGCTTTGTTCATAGTGATGCTAAGGCCCACTTGACTTCATATTCCAGGATGTCTGGCTCTAGATGAGTGATCACACCATCGTGATTATCCAGGTTGTGAAGATCTTTTTTTGTACAGTTCTTCTGTGTATTCTTGCCATCTCTTCTTAATATCTTCTGCTTCTGTTAGGTCTAGACCATTTCTGTCCTTTACTGAGTCCATCTTTGCATGAAATGTTCCCTTGGTATCTCCAATTTTCTTGAAGAGATCTCTAGTCTTTCCCATTCTGTTCTTTTCCTCTATTTCTTTGCATTGATCACTCAAGAAGGCTTTCTTATCTCTTCTTGCTATTCTTTAGAACTCTGCATTCAGATGTTCATATCTTTCCTTTTCTCCTTGGCTTTTCACTTCTCTTCTTTTCAAAGTTATTTGTAAGGCTTGCCCAGACAGCTATTTTGCTTTTTCACATTTCTTTTCCATGGTCTTGATCCCTGTCTCCTGTACAGTGTCACGAACCTCCATCCATAGTTCATCAGGCACTCTATCAGATCTAGGCCCTTAAGTCTATTTCTCACTTCCACTGTATAATCATAAGGGATTTGATTTAGGTCATACCTGAATGGTCTAGCGGTTTTCCCTGCTTTCTTCAATTTCAGTCCGAATTTGGTAATAAGGAGTTCATGATGTGAGCCACAGTCAGCTCCTGGTCTTGTTTTTGTTGACTGTATAGAGCTTCTCCATCTTTTGCTGCATAGAATATAGTCAATCTGATTTCGGTGTTGACCATCTGGTGATGTCCATGTGTAGAGTCTTCTCTTGTGTTGTTGGAAGAGGGGGTTTGCTTAGAAAAGTGTTAAATTCCTTAACTCAAGATATCTGGTTTCTTCAATTAATAATAATCTTTTGATGTTCCTGATAACCTGCCCTTTATTGAAATATTGTTGTTGTTATTTAGATGCTAAGTCGAGTCAGACTCTTTGTGACCCCATGGATTGTAGCCCACCAGGCCCCTCTTTCCATGGGATTTCCCAGGCAAGAATACTGGAGTGGGTTGCCATTTCCTTCTCCAGTGGATCTTCCTGACCCAGAATCAAACCCATCTCCTGCATTGGCAGGCAGATTCTTTACTGCTGAGCCACCAGGGAAGCCCCTTACTGCAATATATCCTAGCTACTTAGCCTATGTATTTAGTTCTTCCCCTGGTCTCCTCAGAGTGGTTTCTCGGGGCTCTTGTTAATGCTGTCTCCTGACCTACAGTCTTCATTTTGTCCCCAATAAAACTTGATTGGCAGCCCTCATGGTGTGCACTTTCTTAAAAGTCAACAGAACCCTTAACCCGTAAGGGAGGGGAGGTTCTAGCAAGCTGAAAGAGGAGATGAGCACCCTGAATAACTCACGGACCCCAGGAAGGATGTCGTGTAACCGGAGCAGTAACCACCCTCCCTTCATGCTGGAACAAGGACTCCTATGGGAAGAGAACAGGACAAGATAAGCCCTGCTTGTTCCTGATGCAGAGTCAGTGGGAAGTGTCCAAGCGGGGAGTGGGAGCATCACCCCACCCACCAACTCCAGCCAGTGAAATTTTTATGCCTAATGCTTCCACATCAACCTCTTATAATGTGTTAGGGACTGAATTGTGTCCCTCCAGAATTCACTGGTTGAAGTCCTAACTCCCAGTGTGACTATATTTGGAGACAGAGACTTGAAGGAAGTGATTAAGGTTAAGTGAGGTCATAAGGGTGGGGCCCTAATCCAATAGGACTGGTGTCCTTCTAAGAAGAGAAACAGGGACTTCTCTGGCAGTCCAGTGGTTGGCACTCAGTGTGTCCACTATAGGGATCATGGGTTTGATCCCTGGTTAGGGATCTATATAGACTTCAAAGCGGCTGGTGACACAGCAAGGTTCATCCTTGTGAAGGCTTAACTGTGGGCAGCAGCGCAGCTCAGCCACTATTCTGAAAGGACTAGCATATTCTCTCCATCCTCTGCCTCTGTGCTCAGAATTTTACATACTTTAGTCCTCCTGTTTCCCAAACTGCCCCATCCTCAACTGCCTGTCAAAGCAGCTCCAAGGCCCAGACAACCCCAAGCAGTGCACCTGCCTCCAGCAACCTAGCAACCTGGGAAGCCTGTTTCTCATGGGAGCTGGACACTAAGGAGAGCTTTACATCTCTTATGTATCCTAGAATAATAGAAAAGATGCTTTTACTTCCGCTTTATATCCAAATGGGAAATTGCAATTGACCACAGTAGAAAGTGGGCTTCCCAGGTAGCACAAGTGGTAAAGAACCCACTTGCCAGTGCAGGAGATGTAAGAGACATGGGTCCGATCTGTGGGTGGGGAAGATCCCCTGGAGGAAAGCATGGCAACCCACTCTAGTATTCCTGCCTGAAAAATCCCATGGACTGAGGAGCCCTGCAGGTGGGTCCATAGGGTCACAAAGAGTCTGACACGACCGAAGCAACTTAGCACACACACATGCACAGTAGAAAGCTGAGGGACAGTGAGGATAAAGGAAGGAGTTGGTGGAGGGTGCAGGCATGTCCTAGCCTTGGCACTGCTCACTCTCACTTCCCTTCTAAATAGGACCAGGTAGTAATCAATAAGGCTGGCTCTCAGGAGGTGTGCAAAGTCCGTGCTCACAGAGGGGCCCATACTCCTCTGGTATTGTTTCTCATCTATGCTATAGGTCTATCCCTGCCTGATCTGCTTAGAGTTAGACCAGCCATCCTACCTCCTCTCTTATTTGCTACATAGGGATACAGCCCACGGGCAAGGCTGAATATACACGGGCACTTGATTGCTTATTCCTACTGCTCTTACGTGCACATCTTCCTCGGGCATCCATGTGGAAGAGAAACTGTCAAGAAAAGACAGACCATGCATCTTACTAGCACCAAACTCGCCTTCTACTCCAATAGCTGCAAGGTCATTTCTAACCTTCAGAGAGTAGTTTTGACTAGAAAGTTTCAGATCTTAAATACATTAGGGAGTAAGTTATGAGAAAATGGATGCGGTGACTTCTGAATAATCTTGACTTGAGGATCACAAAGAACAGATATTGAGCACAGTTTTATGGACTTGTTGGTCCTTCGGATAAATGTCTATTTAGTTCCTCTGCCTATCTTAAAAAATTTTTTTTCTATTTTATTTTGCACAGATATTTTGGTGTCGACCATTTTAAACATCTTTATTTAATTTATTACAACAGTGATTCTATTTTATGTTTTGTGCTTTTGGCTGCAAGACACATAAGGGATTTTAAGCTCCCTGACCAGAGAGATAAGTCAGCCTCTCCCATCAGGAAGCTTCCATAAACCTCTTATCCTTATCCATCAGAGGGTGGACAGAATGAAAACCATAATCACAGAAAATAATCAAACTGATCACATGGACTACAGTCTTGTCTAACTCAATGAAATTAAGAGCCATGACGTGTAGGATCACGCAAGATGGGTGGGTCATGGTGGAGAGTTCTGACAAAACTGTGATCCACAGGAGAATGGAAGGCAAACCACTTTAGTATTCTTGCCTTGAAAACCCCATGAACAGTACGAAAAGGCAAAAAGATAGGACACTGAAAGATGAATTCCCCAGGTCGGTAGGGGCCCAATATGCTACTGGAGATCAGTGGAGAAATAACTCCAGAAAGAATGAAGAGGTGGAGCCAAAGAAAAAACAATGCCCAGCTGTGGATGTGACTGGTGATGGAAGTAAAGTCTTATGCTGTAAAGAACAATATTGCATATGAACCTGGAATGTTAGGGCCATGAATCAAGACAAATCGGAAGTGCTCAAACAGGAGATGGCAAGAGTGAACATTGACATTTTAGGAATCAGTGAACTAAAATGGACTGGAATGGGTGACTGTAATTGAGATGACCACTATATATACTACTGTGGGCAAGAACCCCTTAGAAGAAATGGAGTAGCCATCATAGTCAACAAAAGAGTCTGAAATGCAGTACTTGGGTGCAATCTCAAAAATGACAGAATGATCTCTGTTCGTTTCAGTATCACAATAATCCAAGTCTATGTCCTGAACAGTAATACTGAAAAAACTGAAATTGAATGGTTCTATAAAGACCTACAAGAGCTTCTCGAACTAACACCCAAAAAAGATGTTCTTTTCATTTTAGAGGACTGGAATGCAAAAGTAGTAAGTCAAGAGATACCTGGAGTAACAGGCGAATTTGGCTTTGGAATACAAAATGAAGCAGGGCAAAGGCTAATAGAATTATGTGAAGGGAATGCACTGGTCATAGCAAACACCCTCTTCCAACAACACAAGAGAAGACTCTACACATGGACATCACCAGATGGTCAATACCGAAATCAGACTGATTATATTCTTTGCAGCCAAAGATGGAGAAGCTCTATACAGTCAGCAAAAACAAGACCAGGAGCTGACTGTGGCTCAGACCATGAACTCCTTATTGCCAAATTCAGATTTAAATTGAAGAAAGTAGGGAAAACAACTAGACCATTCAAGTATGATCTAAATCAACTCCCTTACGATTATGGAGTGGAGATGACAAATAGATTCAAGGGATTAGATCTGGTATCAGAGCGCCTGAAGAACTATGGACGTAGGTTCATGACATTGTACAGGAGGCAGTGATCAAGACCATCCCCAAGAAAAAGAAATGCAAAAAGGCAAAATGGTTCTCTGAGGAGGCATTACAAATAGCTGAGAAAAGAAGAGAAGCAAAAGGCAAAGGAGAGAAGGAAAGATATACTCATTTGAATGCAGAATTCCAAAGAATAGCAAGGAGAGATAAGAAACCCTTCCTCGATGATCAGTGCAAAGAAATAGGGGAAAACAATAGAATGGGAAAGACTAGAGATCTCTTCCAGAAAATTAGAGATACCAAGGAAATATTTCATGCAAAGATGGGTTTGATAAAGGACAGAAATGATATGGACCTAACAGAAGCAGAAGATATTAAGTAGAGGTGGTAAGAATACACAGAACTATACAAAAAAGATCTTCACAACCCCGATAATCACCCAGATGATCACTCACCTAGGGCCAGACATCCTGGAATGCAAAATCAAGTGGGCTTTAAGAAGCATCACTATGAACAAAGCTAGTGGAAGTGATAGAATTCCAGTTGAGCTATTTTAAATCCTAAAAGATGCTGCTGTGAAAGTGCTGCACTCAATATGCTAGCAGATTTAGAAAACTCGCAGTGGCCACAGGACTGGAAAAGGTCAGTTTTCATTCTAATCCCAAAGAGAGGCAATGACAAAGAATGCTCAAACTACTGCACAATTGGCACTCATCTCACATGCTTTCTGCCATAAGGGTGATGTCATCTGCATATCTGAGGTTATTGATATTTCTCCTGGCAATCTTGATTCCAGCTTGTGCTTTATCCAGCCTGGCATTATGCAGAAAGCAAAGAGGAACTAAAGAGCCTCCTGATGAAAGTGAAAGAAAGAAGAGAGTGAAACTCAGCATTCAAAAACTAAGATCATGGCATCTGGTCCCATGACTCCATCGCAAATAGATGGAGAAACAATGGAAACAGTGACAGACTTTATTTTCTTGGACTCCGAAATCACTGCAGATGGTGACTGCAGCCATGAAATTAAAAGACGCTTGCTCCTTAGAAGAAAAGTTATGACCACACTAGACAGCATATTAAGAAGCAGAAACATTGCTTTGCCAACAAAGGTCCATCTAGTCAAAGCTATGGTTTTTCCAGTAGTCATGTATGGATGTGAGAGTTGGATCATAAAGAATGCTGAGCACCAAAGAACTGATGCTTTTAAACTGTGTTGTTGGAGGAGATTCTTTAGAGTCTCTTGGACTGCAAGGAAATCAAACCAGTCAGTCCTAAAGGAAATCAGTCCTGAATATTCATTGGAAGGACTGGTGCTGAAGCTGAAACCACTTTGGCCACCTGATGCAAAGAACTGACTCATTTGAAAAGACCCTGATGCTGGGAAAGATTTAAAGTAGGAGGAGAAGGGGACAACAGAGGATGGGATGGTTGGATGGCATCACCAGCTCAATGGACACGAGTTTGAGCAAGCTCTGGGAGTTGGTGATGGACAGGGAAGCCTGATGTGCTGCAATCCACAGAGTGGCAAAGAGTCAGACACAACTGAGCAACTGAACTGAAATGAACTGACCAGGGACTGAACTGGCATTCCCTTCACTGGAATGTGATGTCTTTACTTCTGGCCTCCCAAGGAAGTCCCCATTTCTCAGTCCAACTATTTGGGTGTTTGGTTAATGTGCTGGACAATGTTGTTTAAGGATACAGACTTGCAACTAGTGGAGAAATAAGTCCCAGAGGTCTTATACATGCTACAGTGATGGTAGTCAACAAAACTGTATTATAAACATTAAACTTGCTAAGAGATTAGATCTTAATTGTTCCCCAAACCTGACAAAAATAATTGCATGGCATGACAGAGGTGTCAACTAATGCTAGTCTAGCATATTCCATACTCCACTATAAGTGAATGCTGCTCAGTAGTGTCTGACTCTTTGCAACCCCGTGAACTACATAGTCCATGGAATTCTCCAGGCCAGAATACTGGAGTGGGTAGCCTTTCCCTCCTCCAGGGGATCTTCCCAACCCAGGGATCAAACCCAGGTTTCCCACATTACCAGTATAAATGTATCAAATAAAAAAGAATGAGGATAATCTCTAATGTGTCTTCATTCAACTTTCAGTAAAAAACGTCCATGAAACTAGAAAAAGACCATAAAAAAAATCACAGAAGTTCTAAAAGCTGAGGCTACCCATCAACCACTTGAAAAAATCTAAGGAAACGTTTGCCAGCCACAGTGCGAGTGAAGCAGATGGAGAAATAAAACGGGTCATCTGTGCATGCTGCGCTCTTGGAAAGGGAGCCACAGCACCTGCCAAGAAGTGACGGGAGCAGGCATGAGCATCATTCTTGGTCCTCGCCAAGCTCGGAGACCCAGACTCTGCAAAACCTAGAGACCCAGGGAGCCAGCTCCCAAGCGTGTGCCCGGGCTGCTAGGAAGTCTGGCACCTTGTCCGTGTTTCTTGTCATCCTTTTCTCTCCTCCTCTGGTACCTCCATTTGTAGGTACAACCCCAGCACATCATACGAGAAGTTCCAGACTGGCCAGCATCGTGCTACAGGCTCCAGTCTCCACGCCTTAAGCAGGGGAGAGACTGTGGAAACCCAGAGTGTAATAAGTGTTGGGAATTGTTATCATTGTTTAATATGCTGCTTCTTGATCATGATTCTTATCTTTTAACTTTTTGGGGGCCGCATCCCAAAGCATGTGGGAATCTTAGTTCCATGACCCCTGCATCGGAAGAACAGAGTCTTAACCACTGGATCAAGGGAAGCCCTTTGATCATGATTCTTTTTTTTAATAAAAATTAATTTATTTTAATTGGAGGCTAATTACTTTACAATATTGTATTGGTTTTGCCATACACCAACATGAATCCACCACGGGTGTACACGTGTTCCCCATCCTGAACCCCCCTCCCACTGATCATGATTCTTTAACCATAAATGCATCTCAGATTTAAAGAAGTGGTGAGTGTAAGCACGAAAACAAACCCTGTCCAGTATTCTTTTACTGAATACTTACTAGTCACCAAAAACTACACGAGGTATGGCACACTTCCTCCCCATAAGTGGATATTCTGAAACTCAAGTGGGAAAAGAAGGTGGCCAGTGACACCCACACAAATGAGAGCTGGTTAATTCCAGGAACCAGGTCTCCACATTAAGAACTGAAAATGAAGGGAAAAAATATGGGTGAGTCCAAAAAGAGAGGAGAAACATTATCCTGAATACCCAAAGAAAAATTTACTCCTGAAACTCATTCACCATTAGAGAAGAAGGCTTGAGAAACACCTGCGTGTATTCCCACTATGACAGATGAAAGCAGCCCTGTGCAGGACCTCCCTGGCGGTGCAGTGGTTAAGACGCTTCGCTTCCAGTGCAGGGGGCCCACGCTTGACCCCTGATCAGGGAACAAGACCCACATGCTGTGACTAGAGATGAGGCATGTCACAACAAAGATCCTGCATGCAGCAATGACGATCCACGTGCCACAACTGAGACTCAGCACAACCAAAGGGGAAAAAGGCAAAAAAAGAAAGAAAACAGTCCTATGCAATTAAGAGATTGTACAAACATATAAAGATGAGGTGAAAGACATCAATGGAAGGAAGAGGGACCCAGCTTCAGTGAGGAGAAAAGGAAAGGACACCATCAATGCTCTAGCAAAGTCAAGGTCTACTTGGGATCCATTGGCAGAAAACTATGACTTCTAACTCAAGCCAACAAATAGGTTACCAGACCCACTACATAGAGTCATTGCACTAGACCTGAGGATGCTCGGTGAACATAGAGGAGTCAACACTGTGGTCTAGGAAATTTGAGTTCAGCTTGGAAGAGAGACAGACAAGGCATCCCAAGTGTGTGTTGACTGAAAGAAGTGCTAAGAGGCAAAACCTAGAGAAATCTGCTATGTCCTAGGACAGGTCTCCAAGGTGGGAGGAGGGAGAAAGGATGCTCGAGAACACTCACTGTGGTGCCAGAAAAGAACATCACTCCATCCTTATCCTTTTAATTTTGGGTATTATTTTAATTTAGACAGTCCTTGTGGCTCAGCTGGTAGAGAATCTGCCTGCAATGCAGGAGACCTGGGTTCGACCCCTGGGTTGGGAAGATCCCCTGGAGAAGGGAAAGGCTACCCACTCCAGTGGGTACCCACTGGGTTCCCACAGTCTCCCCATTGCTTAGGGTGTGGAGACTGGAGCCTGTAGCGCAATGCTGGCCAGTGCTGGAACTTCTCCTCATGTGATATGCTGGGGTTGTACCTACAAATGGAGGCACCAGAGAAGGAGAGAAAAGGGATGACAAGAAACAAGGCTATTCACTCCAGAATTCCATGGACTGTATAATCCATGGGGTTGCAAAGAGTCGGACATGAATGAACGGCTTTCTCTTCACGTCACTTCACTTCAGAAGGTCCAAAATTTATTTGTAGAGTAGTGCCTGGATATAATATGATAAACAGGGAGGGGGCAAGGATGCAAGAACTGAAAAATGCAGAAAAGAGAGGTCATTGTATAGCGGGAAAGCCAAAACCTATACATATCAACTTGCTATTTATATGCTGCTTCTTGGTAAGTCTGTTACTTAAAGTAGTGTATTAGTATATTAATTTTATATAGGCAAACATAAGTGTTATTTGGAAAATATCATATTATGTTGGGAGGGGAGAAGGACAATTGCAGTAGCAGTAATAAAGGTAGGTGCTGCAGGGGCAGTAGAAATAGTCGTAGGAATGACCTACAACCCTAAGTTACTCGGGTGTAGGTAAAGCGTCTGCCTACAATGCGGGAGACCCGGGTTCGATCCCTGGATTGGGAAGATCCCTTGGAGAAGGAAATAGCAACCCACTCCAGTACTCTTGCCTGGAAAATCCCATGGACTGAGAAGCCTGGTAGGCTACAGTCCACGGGGTCACAAAGAGTCAGACACAACTGAGCGACTTTCCTTTCCCTAAGTTACTCTAAATAAAGAGGAAAATAAGAGAGAAAAGAAATGATGAAAGAGAAGATGATGGGGATTTCCCTGGTGGTCCAGTGGCTAAGACTCCATACTCCTAATGCAAGGGGTCCAGGTCCAATCCCTAGTCAGGCAACTAGATCCTGCATGCTGCAATGAAGATCCCGCACACGGCAACTAAGACCTGATGCAGTCAAATAAGTAAAGAAATAAATTATTTTAAGTGATGATCTCTATGGATATCACAAAGAAGCTGAGTTAAATATAATATATCATCAGGACTTTTTAAAACTGGGAAAAGAATGTGTGTTAGTTGTTCAGTCGTGTCTGACTCTTTGCAATTCCATGGACTAGAGCCTGCCAGGCTCCTCTGTCTGTGGAGCTCTGCAGGCAAGAATCCTGGAGTGGGTTGCCATTTCCTTCTCCATGGAAAAAGTAAGAGTGATCTCCTTGAAAAATAAGAGTGATCGACTTTAAGACCAGAACAGATATCCTCATACAGGGAGGAATCCCCATTCAGATAAGCAAGACCTAGGATACTTGATATCATTTTCATTTAATATTATTCTCAACATGCTGGTCAATATTATGATGTGAAATGGAAGGGAGAAATAAACACCTCAGAAACGGAGAAGACAAGATTATCACTACTCAGAGGGCAGTATGATTGTCTAGAAAGAACAACAGTCATTCTGGGAAATTTAGTAACAGTGGCTATGCACCAGACACACATTTAAAAATCAATAGTTTTCTTGTGTGACAGCAATAACCATTTAGAAACTTAATGGAAAAGAGTCCAGAGACTTCTGAGCCTGCAGCTATATCCCAACTGGCCCTCCCTCCCATCCTCCTGGCAAGTCCCCTCTGCTGTGGGTGCAGACCCAGGTGGGCAGGGCTCCCAGAGATGATGGAGCACAGGTGGAGGGATGGTACAGAGAAAGGGTGCCAGGGGCCAGCAGAAAGGGGGTCTGCCTCACCTGGGAGTCTCCTGGAGAAAGGACTTCACCTGTGCACATGAGCGGGACGGGTAGCGGAGGTGGGGGGTGTGGGAGGGTGTGGGTGGTCCTGATCCACTGACTCCTAAAATTTGGAGAAAAATTTGCTCTGTGGGCTGGAGTCTCCATGCTTCTGAGTAGGGAAGCCCCCAGAGGGAGAGCCTCCTCCTGCATCCTCAGAAAACAGGCATTTCTTCTCTGTTTAGCTACAAGGTGGAGACTGAGATTTCTCTCTCCCTGTAGCTTTTTTTTTGTAATTTAATTTTTATTTTATATTGCAGTATAGTTGATCTACAGTGTTGTTAGTTTCAGGTGGACAGCTAGGTGATTCAGTTATACAAATACATGGGTCCATTCTTTTTAGATTCTTTTCCCAAATAGGTTATTACAGAATATTGAGCACCTTTCCCTGTGCTACACAGTAGGTCTTTGTTGGTTATTTATCTTATATATGTGTGTGTGTGTTCATCCCAAGTTTCTGATTAATCCTTCCCCCACCGTGTTTACTCTTTGGTAACCATACATTTATTTTTAATATCTGTAAGTCTGTTTCTCTTTTGTGAATAAATTCATTTGTTTCTTTTCTTTCTTATTTTT
>SJYC01138865.1:0-21878 GCA_006408675.1 Madoqua kirkii
GAAACAGTGGAAACAGTGTCAGACTTTATTTTGGGGGGCTCCAAAATCATTGCAGATGGTGATTGCAGCCATGAAATTAAAAGATGCTTACTCCTTGGAGGGAAAGTTATGACCAACCTAGATAGCATATTGAAAAGCAGAGACATTACTTTGCCAACAAAGGTCGTCTAGTGAAGGCTATGGTTTTCCAGTGGTCATGTATGGATGTGAGAGTTGAACTGTGAAGAAAGCTGAGCACCAAAGAATTGATGCTTTTGAACTGTGGTGTTGGAGAAGACTCTTGAGAGTCCCTTGGACTGCAAGGAGATCCAACCAGTCCATTCTGAAGGAGATTAGTCCTGGGTGTTCTTTGGAAGGAATGATGCTAAAGCTGAAACTCCAGCACTTTGGCCACCTCATGCAAAGAGTTGACTCATTGGAAAAGACCCTGAGGCTGGGAGGGATTGGGGGCAGGAGGAGAAGGGGACAACAGAGGATGAGATGGCTGGATGGCATCACCAACTCGATGGACATGAGTTTGAGTGAACTCCGGGAGTTGGTGATGGACAGGGAGGCCTGGCATGCTGCAGTTCATGGGGTGGCAAAGAGTCAGACATGACTGAGGGACTGAACTGAACTGAACTGAAATAATGCTGCTGCTGCTGCTAAGTCGCCTCAGTCATGTCCAACTCTGTGCTAGGAATTTGTAACTGGAAGTTGGCACCTTTTGACCAGCTTCATCCAATTCCACCTGCCACCACCACCTTGCCCCCGGTAACCACAAATCTGATCTCTTTTTCTGTGAGTTTCGTGAGGGATTTTGTTTGGTTTTGTTTTGTATTTTCTAGATTCCACATATAAATGAGATCGTATGGTATTTGTGTTTCTCTGTGTGACTTACTTCACTTAGCATAATACCCTCAAGGTTCATCCACACTGTTGCAAATAGCAACATTTCCTTCTTCTTAATGGCTAAGTAATATCCCATTGTAGATGATGTATACCGCATCTTCTTTATCCATTTATCCGTTCTTGGACACTTAGGTTGTCTCTGCATCTTGGCTATTGTGAATAATGCTGCAATGGACGTATCATTTGGGTATATCCCCAGAAGCAGAATTGCTGGGTCATGTGGTAGTTCTAGTTTTAATTTTCTTGAGGAAGCTTCATTTTGTTTTTCACAGTGGCTGCACCAGTTTACATTATTCCCACCAACAGTGCACAAGCGTTCCCTTTTCTCCATGTTCTCGACAACACTTGTCTCTTGCCTTTTTGATGATAGGCATGCTAAAGGGGTGAGGTGATACCTTGTGGTTTTGATTTGCATCTCCCTAATGAATAGTGATGGTGAGCATCTTTTACCGTGTCTGTTAGTACTCTGGATGTCTTCTTTGGAGAAAAGTCTGTTTAGGCCTTCTGTTCATTTTTTCGTTGGATTATTTGGGATGTTCTTTGTTTTTTGCTATTGAGTTGTATGCATTCTTCATATATGTTGAAGAATATGTCTTCGTATCCTAATCTCTTATCAGATATATGGTTTGCAAATATTTTCCCCGTTTTTAGGTTTTTTCACTTTGCTGAGAGTTTACTGTCAGAAGTTTTTAGTTTGATGTTGTCTCACTTATTTTTTTTTATTTTGTTGCCTGAGTGCGGCGCTTTTAAAAAATCATTGTCGCATGTAATCCTCCCAATAACACAATGAAGTGCAAGCTGTCACTGCCCCTATTTCTTCAGGTGGGGAGAAGAAAGAAAGAAGGGAGGCTGAGCAACTTGCCCAAGGCATGTGCAGAGCTGGGTCGGAACCAGGCTTCTGAGCCTGGGCCCTGAACTGAGTCACTCACACTGCAGTTGTGAGTGGCCAGCCCAGCGCCCCCCCACACTGCCCCAGGGGAAGGGCAAAGACCAAGGAGCTGCAGTTGGGCTCAAAGCCCCTGGCGGGTGTGGCAGGTGGAGGGAAGTGATGAAGCTAATGCCCCCTCATCCTCAGGTACTGGAACTCCCTGAGCAACCTGGTGGCGTCCCTGCTGAACTCAGTGCGCTCCATCGCCTCGCTGCTGCTGCTGCTCTTCCTCTTCATCATCATCTTCTCCCTCCTGGGGATGCAGCTCTTTGGGGGGAAGTTCAACTTTGATGAGATGCAGACCCGGAGGAGCACGTTCGACAACTTCCCACAGTCCCTCCTCACCGTGTTTCAGGTATGGACCTTTCTCTGCCAGATCATGGCCGGGGAGGTGGGGGGGGAGAGGGGGCAGAAAGCAGGTACCAGGGGAGTTGGGGAGCAGAGAGGAAGGGGATTCCCACTCCCACGGAGCAGCCAAAGCCAGACCAGGTCGGTCACGGGAGCCCAGGAGCATCTGTAGCTCCCCACTCCCAAGCCCCATGGAATTCCACTCTCGGATGGACCCCTGGGGTAAAAAAATAAAGATCCAACTCAGTGGCTTAAAAATCTGTTTCTTAGCCATGGAAACTTTTATTCAAATATATTCAGCACAAAAGCCCAAAATATCCACAAAAAGAGCAGACGGCTCTTGCTGGGGAGAAGAGAGGAGGGGAGGTTGCTCCTAGGAAAATATGACCACCATCAAATTTTTGACTTTCATAGATCTGTTGGCTTGGGGTCAAGTTCAAATAACACTGAAGTTTAAAAGATCAGTTTACAGATTAAACTGAACGATAACATGAATGTTGCCAGAATCTTATAGATGGTACCCAAAGTCCTCATGCTTGGGGAAGCCTGGGGGACCACGTGGCGCCTCAGTGAACATGGTCACTTTGATGCCTTAGCCCTAGGGTCGGCTAACGGCGGCCACCCAGCACTGGGCCTGGGCTGTAGGAGGTGTTTTTCCCAGGAAGCGCTTACAGCGCTCAGTCAATCGTTGTGCCAGTGGCCACGCACTCGAAGGAGAGGGCTGGACCTGCAGGATCACAGCTCAGAGCCCCAGGAGGAGAGTGGGCGGCAGGAGGCGGGGAGAGGAGAGAGGTGTCAGAGGTTTCTATATGGCAGGGGGCCGGGCAGGGGAGCTTCGGGCTTGCTGTTGGTCTAACGCTGTGTCCCTCATTGGTGGGACTATGTCATTCAGATCCTGACCGGGGAGGACTGGAATTCGGTGATGTATGATGGGATCATGGCTTATGGCGGCCCCTCTTTTCCAGGGATGTTAGTCTGTATTTACTTCATCATCCTCTTCATCTGTGGAAATTGTATCCTTTGCGCCTGCCTCCCCCGCCCCCTGTTGCCCCCCTAACTTGTAGCTCAATGCCAGTAGGTGCACCCAGTGGGTCCTAACCAGGGAGGACCCAGGGCGACCCTTCCCCAGAGAAGAAGGAAAAGGCACATGCCCAGCCCAGACCACCTTAGCGGTACAGGCAGGTCGGGATGGGAACCTGGAGCCGGGCCCGGGGGAGATGTGAGTCCATCCCCCTGAGCTGCCATGGTCCAGGTGGGCAGTGCCCAGTGGTGTTGGCCTTGCAGCTGCCCACTCAGACCTCATCATGAGACACCTGCTGCCCTGGCCGGGGGCCTGCTGAGGGAGGAAAAGCCTCACCCCAGAAGTGACCTTCACCTGTCTCCCTCCCTCTGAAGCTGCTCAGGGGGATGTTAGCCACAGGCAGACCAGACAGGCTGCGGGTAGTTTCCCAGGTCCCCCATGGCAGGCAGCCCTCCCCTGCCATATCCCCCGGGGTTCTGTGCAGAGAGGCTTATAAAGTAGAATTACAGATGAGCTGGACTCAGAGGTCAGCTCACAGCCTCAGACACACCCAGGGCTGTCCACCTAGTGTCCTGGAAATAGGGTGGGAATGGCAGCAGCTCCAACCTAGCGGGCTGAGCAAGGCTGAACTGGGTACTGCGTGCCCAGCCCCTGCCCTTGGGGGCCGGGCCCCTCAGCTCCCCGTGTGAACCAGAGCCCCCCGGGGCCTGGGCTGGAGGGGGACGTGACCGGCATTAACCTCTTGGCTGGACTGGCTCTAATCTAGTTCTCTGATCCACGGTATATGCATCCGAGTCGGGGGCGGGAGAGAAGAAACAGCAGACTCCGCTCAATCAGGAGCCCAGATGAGGGCTGACCCTCCTGGGGCCTCTGTCTGAACAAGGGCATGGCGGGAGTGGGCAGGGAGAGCGGGCACCTCCTGGAGGCGGTAATGCCCGTCCAGCGCCAGGGCCAGGCCAGGACATGCAAGATGTGTATAAGAGACAGCTGCGTGCCCAGCCCCTGCCCTTGGGGGCCGGGCCCCTCAGCTCCCCGTGTGAACCAGAGCCCCCCGGGGCCTGGGCTGGAGGGGGACGTGACCGGCATTAACCTCTTGGCTGGACTGGCTCTAATCTAGTTCTCTGATCCACGGTATATGCATCCGAGTCGGGGGCGGGAGAGAAGAAACAGCAGACTCCGCTCAATCAGGAGCCCAGATGAGGGCTGACCCTCCTGGGGCCTCTGTCTGAACAAGGGCATGGCGGGAGTGGGCAGGGAGAGCGGGCACCTCCTGGAGGCGGTAATGCCCGTCCAGCGCCACGGCCCGCTGGAGGCAGCTCTGCTCACAGTGTCACTTACAGGCGGTCGTCTCTGTGGGAAGCAGCATCAAAACCCAGCAATTAGGGCAAGGCTGGGCTCCCTGCCTCCCGCCCCCAGGCCCGCCTTGTGTGCCTGCCCACCCCGGATCCCCCAGGAAACCCCAGGAAGCTAGGAGGGCGGTGTGGAGGGGAAGGGGGGCTCGGTGGGCTCGGAGCCCCTCCCCATGGGGAACTCCGGCCCTGCATGTCCTGGCCTGGCCCCTGTGCCCACCGACCACCCCAAGTCCAAGGGTCATTTTCTTTAAGAATGGACACAAACAGATATCCTACTGAACGTGTTCTTGGCCATTGCCGTGGACAACCTGGCTGATGCTGAGAGCCTCACCTCTGCCCAGAAGGAGGAGGAAGAGGAGAAGGAGAGGAAGAAGCTAGCCAGGTAAATGCGAGGCTCCCGGGCCAAGCGCCCGGCTCCCAGATGCCGTTCCCATCAGTGCTCAGGAGACGCTGGGCCTGCCCGGCTGTCCTTCTAGACAGGGTTAGGTGGGGGCCCCTACAGTGGGCTGGGCCTCTCCCCTATTCCTGGACATCACTCTAAGAGAGGAGCACCATGAATTATATCTCTGGGGAGGTGTCCTATTTCCCCACGGGTCCAGGAGCTGGGGAACTCTCTTTGAGAAGAGGGTCATGACAGGTGATGGGAGTAGAGGATGAGATGGGAGGGCAGCCAGTCAGAGGAGAATCTGGAAAGATGATGCCTCTTCACTGTCCTATAGCTCATCTCTTCTGATGAGCAGAAAAGACAGGACCCCACGCCGTCCTCGTCTGTGTCCAAACAGACAATCTCGGCCGCACCTGTGCCAGATACTGAGCAGGTTCTCAGGAACGCTTGGATTAGATGGAGGCTGAGTCAGGGAGAAGCTGGGCATTCAGCTGAGTGCCGGACAGAGCTGACCGGGGGCAGTGACTAGGGAGGACAGAGCCGGGGGGAGGTCCAGTGCCCCAAAGATTGAGCCACACAGCAGGGCCCCCAGAAGACAAGTGGCCCCAGGCCCCGGCGGTCTGGACCCCAAGGCACCACAAGGGCAGCACCCTATTACTCTGGTCAACATCCCTTGCTCTTCTCTCCTGCTGACCTGCCAGGACCGCCAGCCCAGAGAAGAAGCAAGAGGTGGTAGAGAAGCCGGCCGTGGAAGAGACCAAGGAGGAAAAAATTGAGCTGAAATCCATCACGGCAGATGGAGAGTCCCCACCTGCCACCAAGGTATGGGCTGCTCTGCCCAGGAGCCAGGGCAGGGAGCAGGGAGGGAGAGGGAGTGGAAGGGGGACTGCAATGCTGGGTGGGCTGCTCTGCCCAAAAGCCAGACACCGGGGGGACAGAGAGGCCAGAGGAAGGGGACAGAGCCGGGGTGGGTGGGTAAGCAGAGGAGGAAGGCCAGCCTTCTGCTGGTGTCCTGAGGGTCATGTACAAAGGGACAGTTCAGCCTAGACTCGGGGGCAATTTCAAGACTGCTGGAGGCCTCTAAACCATGGATCTTATCTAACCGGACCCTCCTCTTCTCCCTCGGCTGCCTAGATCAACATGGATGATCTCCAGCCCAACGAGAATGAAGACAAGAGTTCCTACCCCCACCAGGAAACTGCAGGTACTAGCCCGCTGCCTGGCCTGGAGGAGGCAGTGAGGGGGGAGGGGTGGAATGGGGGTGAACACCTGACTCTAAAGCTGGATGCTGGTCCCAGTTTCCCCACAAGCGGGGGCCTCACTTGATCCCCCAACTCAGCTGCAGCATCACCGTTTACCCTCTGGGGGAAAACTTTGCTCAGTTATTACTGTGATAATGATAACAGAAGACTGAAACATTGTGCTGGAGCAGTGCCTTTGGGCCTTTTGGAAGCTGGATTCCATATACATGTAAGGTTTATTATAGCCTATGTTGTAAAATCGCTATTAAGTTACATAACTTATTAGGATAACATATGTCGCAGCATCTTGCTTGGTTAATAATAATAGTAAATCCCAAATCTGTCCTGCCCGCTCCCGGGAGGGGTTGCTGAGCACAGCAGGGCTCCGCTGCAGACGCCCGCTCGCGGCTCTGCACAACACTGTCAGGCCCCCCGCAACAAGAGCGTCCTGTCTGCAGTCTGATCTGCAAACTGGCAGGCGGGCCCCTGGAGAGGGTCTTTCGTCAGGAGCCAGTCCCCTGCATCAGGACACCACACCCTGCGTGAGCCTGGCCTGCCCTCCTTCTGCTGAAAATTGTGGGTATCATCACCTGCTTCAAGCTTGAAGTCACAACAGACCATCACGGTGCTACGGGTCTTGCCGACCTGGGTCCCCACGCAGGCTAGTCTGTGTGGGGGCATAGCTCCCTCAGAAACCGGACTGCGGCCAGCCTCCTTTCTCCTGTCTCCACGGTCTATCTGCTGGGAAAGAGGACTTGGCTTCCTGGGGCTCAGACAGAAAGGAGGGCGGAAGGGTGTCCCTGAGCTGGCGTGGAGCCTTTTGAAGACTTTACAGCCCTTGGGGCAGAAACCGTTACAGAATTTCAAAGACACACCAGAAATAGCCACTGAATGCAGTAGGCGGGTCTTATCTTGATCCTGAATGAGCAAATAAACCTTAAAATGATATTTTTGAGGCAGTCAGGGAAAACTGAATATGGGCAGGGAGCTAACTGATGTTAAGAAGGTTTTGTTCATCACGGGACCCCCTGCAGGAGATGCCCGTTCCTAGTCCCCACGAAGTGACCACACTGCCAAGCAGGGGCCTGTCAGGCCTCCCCCGCCAAGTTTCATCTCCGATGCTCGAGGTTGGCCAGAGCCCCCAGTTCTGTACACACCACATTTCAGAAACATCGCTTCACTCAGGAGGAAAGCTTTGTGCTGAGATGGGGCTTTTATCTGCTCGATTCATGTGTGCGAGTGAACGTACAGATGTTCTTAAAGAGTCCCTGAGGACTTAAAATTAATAAGTGCACATGAGAAAGAAATATGATGACCCCAGGGAACATGTAGCTCAGTCCAGAGGCTGTGAGGGAGGCCTGGGCTATTGCGGGGACTCCAGAGGGTGAGCAGGGAGGTAGCAGCTTCATGGAGCAGGCTGGTCCTCACTGGGTCTGCAGTTCAGTGAACTGGAGAGGAAAGACGTGACTTCTGGACCATTCTGTTGTCGTGGATACAGAGCTGCATGAAACCAGGGAGACATCCACTCATTGACTTAATCACTTATAAAGCACCTACTGTGCTCCCCACCCTGGGCAGGCACTGGGAGCTCAGCCATGGGGGCAGATAAGCTGCTGTTGTGAGGGGCCCACATTCAGCGGGAGGCAGACACGAAGCAAGAAAGCAAAGCAGCCAGAAAGATACTGTCAGGGAGATCATAAAACCATGGCCTGCCTGCAAGTTACAGATGCACCTGTCTACAGAGGAGCCCAGGGAGGCCAGAGCAAGAGAAATGGAGGGGGTGGGGTATGAGCAGGTGGGGCAGCCCCAAAGGCCACCCACCTTTTCCCCCGGCCTGCAGCCAGCCAGCTGAGGACACCTGGCCATGCCCCTGTCTCACCTGGTTACCTTTCTGGTGTCTAACCACTAGGATGACCAGCCACCCCAGTCTGCAGGGCACTGAGGGTTTCCCAGGATGTGGGGATTTCCATTTAAAAAGCAGGACAGGGGTTGAGCTGGTCACCCGACTCACAACCTGGTCTCACGTGCTGCCAGGAGGCTTCCTCCAACAGAGATGAGCCCCAGAGGTGCCCATGGGAGAGAGCTGGCTGTCCTAGTTGGTCCCCTGCGTTTCCAGAGATACCGATGATGTCGGATCCTGTCCGTAGGAAGGTGTCGGGAAGTGGGCAGAATGGTGGTAAAAATAAGTGGGAGCCGTGGAGCTATTTAGGCCGGTGCTTTTTTCCTGCAGGGGAAGAGGACGAGGAGGAGCCCGAGATGCCCGTGGGCCCCCGCCCGCGCCCCCTCTCTGAGCTGCACCTGAAGGAGAAGGCGGTGCCCATGCCGGAAGCCAGCGCCTTCTTCATCTTCAGCCCCAGCAACAGGTGTGTGAACGGCAGGGGGAGCAGGGCTCCACTCTCTCCATGATGTCAGCCCAGCAGGTATCAGCATCCTCCAGCCTCCACCCCAGCACGCCCCACAACTTGTGTAAACAGGCATGGATTTAGAGGAGAGAGTCCTGGATCCTGATTCAGAAGACCTGTGTTTTGTTTTTCTTTCCATTATTTGAAATGTGTAAACTCTGTTTCTGCTCTGTCGGTGATTACATTTAACTTAACAACCCCTAAAGTTAAACAAGATCCTAAACCTTCTGCAAAATAGAAAGAGGTAAACAACTAGACTGCATTAACTCCTTCTAGCTCTCCCACCTTAGGTGTTGTGGTTGATGAGTAATTCGATACTGACCTTTATTTCCAACCTGACAAATTAGATATGATTACCTGGGTAGACAGGGTGTGTTTGGCTTTACATACCACTTACCATTCTATTTGTTCGATTTTCACTTATCTTGGTCCATCTTTCAGAAATCATTTTCTTTCCTCTTAAAGTACATTCTTTGGAAATCTTAACGGTAACTTCATTTGACCTCTGTTTATCTGTAATTGCTTCCATTTCTTGCTCTTGAGAGACAGTTGTGCTCTGTGTACACTTTCAGGCAGAGAGGTTATGGCCCTCGGCGTGTTAGATGTGTTACTCCACTGTACAGTTGGAACTCCCACTCTCGTTTCTCTGTAGGAATCTGCCTCTGGTCTCACTCTTTTAACATCATCCATGGTCTCTGGAGAAGGCAATGGCACCCCACTCCAGTACTCTTGCCTGGAAACTCCCATGGACCGAGGAGCCTGGTAGGCTGCAGTCCATGGGGTCGCGAAGAGTCAGACACGACCGAGCGGCTTCACTTTCCCTTTTCACTTTCATGCATTGGAGAAGGAAATGGCAACCCACTCCAGTGTTCTTGCCTGGAGAATCCCAGGGACAGAGGAGCCTAGTGGGCTGCTGTCTATGCAGTCGCACAGAGCCGGACACGACTGAAGCCACTTAGCAGCATGGTCTCTGGGGTTGTGATATGTTCACTACCGCTTGTTTCTCTCCATTTATCCTGCTTGGAATATATTATATCTCCTAAGTCTATGGATTTTGTTGTTGTTGTTGTCAGTTCTTGAATAATGTTAAGGATAAGAACAGCTACTTCTGGGAGAGTTGCAGGATAGTCTGTTTACACACTGCCTGGTCTTCCTTCTCTCGGGCTGGGCCAAGGGGACACATGATAGGCCTGCGTATTCTGTCCTTCCCCTCTCCCGCATGCACTTCTTCATAACTTTCATCTCCTAGTCTCTCCGTTCAAATTCTGGGTCATTCTTTGGATATATTTTCCAAATTCTTAATTCTACTTCAATTCTATCTGTTACTGTGTAAACCAGTTTTTATATCAAGTTATATATTTTTTTCATGTCAGACAGTTCCATGTATTGCTTTGTTTTCCAGATCCAGCTACATCTGAGTTTCTTGTTAATTCATCATCTTTGTGGTCGTCTTTTATCCCATGCAGTTCAGTTCAGTCGCTCAGTCATGTCTGACTCTTTATCCCATTAAATATTTCAAATATAGTTGTTCTATCATCGGTATCTAATATTTCCAGTATACAGAGTCTCTGGGGAGAGAGCTAACTCATTTATTTGAGTTTCTTCTGATTTGCCAACTTAGTGGCTTATTTTCTTGAGTTTTCAGTGATCTTTGTGACCTCAATACTCCATCTTAATTGAGGAGATTCCCGTGGACCTGAAGAAGGACTGTGAAGCTGTCTTCCAGATGCTCTTTGTGTGCGTGGCTCAGCCCAGGGGTCCCAACTCCTGTTGGCTTAAAGATTCCCCACAGCAGTGCTGACACTGGCCTCTGTCCTCAGGCACCTCTGCCCAACCTGGGCATGTCCAGCAGACCCCGGCTCAGCAGATTGGCTTGAGGGAGGAGGGGATCACTGCAGACTCTCCTAGCTCTCATGAAACCAGAATGGTCTTGGAGAGCTCGTCCTTTCCAGGATTTGGTGCTTCCACATCAGTAAGGTCTCTCAGAGGATTTAGGCAACCACATGCCAGAAGCAGAGGTCTGAGGCCTGGTTCAAACCCTGAGCCACGCCGCGCCCCTCCCCGCACACACACACACTCCAAAGTGGGTAAGACTGTCCTTCCCAAATCCCATGTTTCCATCTGTAAGATGAGACAGTACCCCGTCAAGAGGAGACAGCACATGAGACGCCCTTGGCATCCAAGGATCCACTGTGAGTGCCCCGGGGTCAGGGCTGTTGGCCTCTGTCACTGCGCTGAGGTTCAGGATTGAATTACTGCTGCGGCAGACAATCTCCTTGGAGCCCGGGCTTAACCAGCCTGGCACCATCCACGCTCTGGGCAGCTCTGCGCTCCCCATACGGACACATGTGAGGTAGATTTTATGAAGTCAGTATTTTTAATAACAGGAAGCCGAGTCCCCAGATGAAAGCTCGTGAATGATGTCATAGCAGCACATGAAGATGCAGAGGTTCCTGAAGTGTCACACATAACCTCAAGGCCCCGTGGTGGGGGGCACGGTGGGGCCGACCACAGGGCTGTGTCTCCCTTGCGGCCAGATGGCTCAGGCTGAAGGACCTACACCCCACACACGTCTACGCACCGAGAAGGAGCAGAGTCCCCACCCTTGTGTGACAGCCCCCCTCCCCCTGCCCCCACAGGTTCCGCCTCCAGTGCCATCGTATCGTAAATGACTCCATCTTCACCAACCTGATCCTCTTCTTCATCCTGCTCAGCAGCATCTCCCTGGCCGCCGAGGACCCTGTGCAGCACACCTCCTTCAGGAACCACGTACGCACCTCATCCCTCACACCCCAACCCCGCAACGTGACCCCCTGGCTGCCTGACCCTGTCCTTCAATCTGGAGCCTGCCCTGAATCTCATGGTCAGAGGCACAGCAGACATCTCCCTAAGAGATGACAGGCTTTGGTGCAAATCCATCTTAAGACCCTTAGCAAGAGGAGACCATGAGCCCCAGGCCTCAAGCCAGCCTGACCCTGTCAGACCGCACTGCCTACGGATGCTCCCCAGGGGCTTCGCCTCCTGGGGACTGGCCCATCCTGTCCCTGGGGGTCGGTGGCAGATGGCACTCTGATGAGACCGCCCTCATAAGGAGGACCTCACTGACCCTCTGCAGAGTCAGAATTGAATTTGGAGCTCACCTCAGGCTCTGGTGAATTACAGTCAAAGGCCAGGGTAGGACCTGCCATATCCCAAAGCCTTGAAACAATGTCAGATCCTAACCAGGACGGCATGGAGCGAGGAGTCCACCACCCTAAAGCCAGACCCCTGCGAGCCAACTGGGGGTCCTGCAGCCCACGTGGCCCACAGGTTTCTTACTGGGGAGGCCCTCGCTCTGACCCATCACCTGAGCAGAGCAGAGCATGTCCCCAGCCTGGGTTGTGTCCACCACACCCTGAGGGGCACAACCAGGGTAGGATCCTAGAACATGAGAGACTGGCTCATCCCCTGATGTGAGTTAAGCAATTTGCATCTTTCTGCAAAGAAAGCAAACCCCACTCTGTCCTTGAGACACATATCCCATGGTCTGATTTTGGTTTTTAAGTAAATTGAATTAATGAGAAAAGCACCCAACCGGACCAGGACCCGCTGAGTCGGCTCTGGGAGCCCGCTCACAGATCTGGGGCCTTCAGGACCCTGGGCTGTGTCAATGCCTCTGAAGTCCCGTGGAAAGACTGCATGATTTACGGTGCGGCTCCCTGCTGGTGACCCTGCTCCCATCCTGTTGCTCCATTCCCCCTTCCCCACCCTGTTTCTCTTTGTTTTGCAGATTCTGTTTTATTTTGACATTGTTTTCACTACCATTTTCACCATTGAGATTGCCCTGAAGGTAACCCTGCCCTCTGCTCCTCTCCTGTCCTTCCCCACTGGCTCTGCTGCTCTGTCGCTAATGCACACTCTGCTGCTGTCTGTCACTCGGAGCCACTAATCCGCTGTGCTTGTCTTTCAGATCCTAGGCAATGCAGACTATGTCTTCACTAGTATCTTTACCTTAGAAATTATCCTCAAGGTAATGCACGCAGCAAGGCCTCTGCCTCCTCTCTCTGCACCGCCTCTTCTCTCTGGTCTCCTTCACTCTGGTTTTACTCTGAAGCCTGAAGCTGGAGGAACTGGGGCCCCTGACTTTGTTGTGCCCGTGCACAATTTGGGCACTGATGCTGGCTGATACCACACCGCCTGTCCCCCACCACCTCTGCAAGCCACGTCTGACTGGGTTCTGGCAGGAACCCTCTCCCTATCCTGCCCAGAGGGAACGCCACATGAAGGACAAAAGCCAGAAAACAGCAAAGCACAGGGCATCAAGAGGCCCTCTGCCTGTGCCCTCAGGATGCCCTTTGTCAACACAGGCCAATGCCAGTGTCCCAACCGAGGGCCTGGACAGACCCCTGCACACACCTCAGACCCCCACCAAAGCTTGCCCCCTTGCCCCTGCCCAGGCCTGGAGGAGGCGGCTGTGTCCTCCAGGGCTCAGTGCAGGGCCTAGAGTCCACACGCACTCCCATCCTGTGACCCCAACGCAGTAGAGCCCACCTCCGAGCAGCCTCAGGATGACAGAGGTTTGCTCCAAGCTTTATTGTTGTTTCTATTAATATACAATCAACGGGGCTCCCCAGGTGGCACTAATGGTAAAGAACCCACCTGCCATAATGCAAGAGATGTAAGAGACATGGATTCAGTCCCTGGATTGGGAAGATACCTGGAGAAGGGAATGGCTAACCACTCCAGGATTCTTGCTGGAGAATCCCATAGACAGAGGAGCCTGGCTACTGTCCTTGGGGTTGCAAAGAGTCAGGCATCACTGAAGCGACTTAGCACAGCACAATATATTACTTACATCCACTCTGTTAGGAATTCCAAGCTCCCCAGGCCACCCAAGCCTCGGGGGGCAAGTTCCAAGTCAGGGGAGTGTGTCCGCCCACTCTTCCATCTCAGAGCCTGGGACTCACCCTGACCCCAGTCAGCGAGTGGCTCAGCTCAGTGCCTCCCACCGGGAGACCACCCCGGGTGCCCTCTCCCTGGTTCCCGGCTCCTCCCACCCTGCACAGGAAGCCCCAGACCCTCCTTCTTGGGCTCCTCCAGGCAGGAACAGCCTGTCACGTCCAGCTTCAGCCTGAGTGGACACTTTCTCATGCCTTCTGTGTCCAGACCCTCTGGTTCCAGCTAACCAGGTGTTAACAAGAGGAAACCAGAAGTGTTCCTTGGGTTTTTCTCTCTGACCCCTGGGGGTGGGGAGGGGGACCAGGCTGCTCAGCTACATGGAGACCCTTCCCTGGACTCCAGACCCAGGGAGGCGAACAAACACCAGACTCTTCTGAGTGTCAGACCCTCCCCAGAGCGCCTCTTCCTCCAAGGCTGCCGGCTCCTGGGAAGTCCTCTGTCCCGCCCACCTGCTCCTTCTTCTGCCCACCTTTATGCTGACTGTGCTCTAGGTCGAGCCTGGCCCTAGAACACTGCCTGCACCTCATCCCCCCGGGTCCCTCTGCCCCACCTGTAGGCTCAGCATCCTGCCTGGGAGAGGTGACTGTCATGTATGAGGGGTGTCCAGGGTCACAGACAGTTGAAAGGCCTGGGCGTGTTTGGCCTTCCAAGGAAAGGCTTGTGGGGCCAAGACAGTTGGACTGAATGATGCCAAGATCTGTCATTGAGAGGAGGGAGATGGAACCAGGACCCATGAGCAGAAATTACAAAAGATGTGTTAAATGAGCAGTATTGCTGCCTGGAGAGGTGCTGGCTGGACAGAGGGACATCCTGCTCTCCCAGCTCAGAGTTCAATCCTTTTCTCTCCCCAGCAAGTCTTTTCCTGGGCAAAGGTTAGGACTTCAGGAGCAGGAGTGTGTGGCAGTCAGCGGATGGGGTAGAGGGGGCCCTGCACTGGAACCTACAGCGAACTGTCAAGTAAATGCCCCATTTTTCCAGTGTCCACTTGCCCTTTCTCCTGTGGCCACTCTTCCTCTGGTCCTGCCTGGGCAGCTGCCATGCACACACACACACACACACACACACACACACACACACACACAAGCCAGCCTTCTGGGCTCAGAGCCTCTCAGTTAACATGAACCATGGAGCCACCCGGGTCTGCTCTTGGGGGCCCAGACCTACACTGACAAGGAAGCCCCCCACCCCAAGATTATAGGCCTTTGGGGCACATCTCCAGCTGAATTCCCCTGCAACCTTTTATATAATCTACCCACTTCTGGAAACTATTGCAGGGCACAGGTGTCTGAGTCCCCTGTGACCCCCTCCTGCAGGAGATCAGTGGGAAGAATTAGGTTGCAAGAGCTATTTTTGCCCATTTCCCCTGTGTTTGCTCTTGAATCACTCTGTGAACAAGCTGCCCTGGGCATGCTCTGATTCCAAAGAAATAAATTGGGCTTCCAGGCAACCGGGGAGCTGCTCCCAGGCTCTAAGCCATCAGCTCCAGATTTTCCCCGCTGGCTGTTGCTCATGGTCATGGCCTTTCAGCTCTTCACCTGGAAATCCACTGGCCCTTAGTTCATGTCAACGAGACTGGACAGGAGTCCCTAGAGCATGGACAGGGCTCTGAGTGGGGTAGGGGCCAGCAAACCCACAACAGCCGTCACCCCCAAAGTGGTCCCTTCGTAATCTTCAAGGGGCTTTTGCATGGTCCTGAAGCTGCCTACAGAGGGGGCTGCTGCTCTACAGAGGGAGACTCTGAGCACCCCCCGCCCTGCCATCACAGGACGAACCCAGATGTACCCTACGATGAATTCAGTCGTAGCTCTCTGCTGCGTCCAGTCCTCTGTACTGAAGCTCCCCTACACGGCTTGCCATCTGCAGGACTGTGTCCGAAGGGCTTTACCTATAACTCCCAAGAGCACTTACAACCCTCTGGGGAAGAGGTTGTCATCACCTCATTTCTCTGATGAGACACAGGGAAGTTGAGTAACCTGCTCCAGGCACTCAGAGCGTAGTGGGTGGGATTTGAACTCAGGCAGCCAGGCTCCAGAGCTGGGCTCACATGGTGGTGCCCACAGCCCCCTCTGACACACAGCTCCAGAACCAGATGGTGGAGTGGAGCTCGAATCCTGGGCACAGACCAGCAGCACTTGTGAGGCCTGGGAAGGAATAGATGCTGGTCACCAGCAATCCTGGTAGAATTTCTCATAGAATTTTTCACTGGGCGCTAGAGCTTGCACGAGCCTGAGGGGTTACCTGGGGCTAAACCAGGGAAGTTCCGGGAAGCCAAGGGGCTGGTCCTCAACTGGGCAAGCCCCCACCTCCCCCAGATGCCCAAGTCCTGGGGCTCCTGAGGTGGAGAGAGTTTGGAGAGGGCATGGGAACCCGAGAACACAGCTCAACCCAAGGAGCATCAGCAAGGGGCTTCACGGGGCTGCTCACAGAAACGTGATGAGGGCCAGTGGGAAATGGGGGCAGGGCCCTTTACAGGACTAATGGTCACAGGCACGTCCTGGACAAGAGCCTCTGGGCTTTGCATCTCTGGCAGCAGACACTTTCCAGGCACAGCGTCTCCTCCTGTCCTGCCTGCTCCAACCCTCCATCACCTCTCAATTCTTCTAAGCCCTGCTGGGAGTGCTGTTGGGGGGGAGGGAGGAGTGAAGGGTCTTTGGAGCCCGGGAGCTGCTCACACCCTGATCCCTGTGCCCCCAGATGACAGCCTACGGGGCCTTCCTGCACAAGGGCTCCTTCTGCCGCAACTACTTCAACATCCTGGACCTGCTGGTGGTCAGTGTGTCCCTCATCTCCTTCGGCATCCAGTGAGTGGGGCCCGAGGGCCTGAGAAAGGCATGGGCAAGGGAGAGGGTCAGAGAGGACCACGAGGGAACAGCCTGTCTGCATCCACAGCAGTATGAGGGTGCTTGGACCAGGGCAGGGCCTCCCTGGTGGCTGTGGGCCCAAGGAGGGTAGAGGCCTTCTGAAGGTAACTAGCAGGCGAGGGTGGGGGACACTTCAGAGCAACCCCCATCCCCCAGGGCAGGGCGCTGTGTGCCCCTGAAGGACGGCTGTGGCTTGTCCTCCCCTGGAGAGGGGGCCTGGTCCTGGCGCCCAGGTGTGCAGAGGAGGTGGGGACCAGGTTTGAAGGTGAGCACCAGGTGCCTCCCCCACCTGAAGCCCCACCATTTCTACAGTATTTCTTCAAGTCCATGATACAAAAAGCCACCACGGGTTCAGATTACAACAGGTGCCATGCGGGATGCCCGGTGGTTCGTGTCCATTTTCTCTTTTGATCCTTGCAACAAGCTCATGAGATGATCACCGCCCCGTTTTACAGATAAAGAAACTGGGGCTCAGAATAGTTAGGAAGTGTATCCTCTGGCCGGGATCTGGTGGAGCTCTGCCTCTCTACATCCCCTTGGCTGGGTAAATGCCCTCAAGCAGCACACTGTAATGCTAAAGTCACATGGTAAATTCTTTTCCCATGACTTGCTCACCAAGTCCCCGGATCCCAGGATAGCTCCAGGTCCCTGCAGGTGGGAGACTTTCTCCAGGACTCCTATGTGCTCCCCCTCTCTCCTGCGGGCCCAGGAGCAGGAGTGGTTCACCCCACCATCCACTCCCCCAGGTCCAGTGCCATCAATGTGGTGAAGATCCTGCGAGTCCTGAGGGTGCTCCGGCCACTGAGGGCCATCAACAGGGCCAAGGGGCTGAAGGTAAGCTAACCGGGCCTGAGCGGGGGCCCCAGCCCAGCAAGCTTCCACCAGGGGTCCATGTGAGGTGATAGGTGGGCAGGAGGCAGGGACAATGGCAGGGCCTCTGGGTTGGAATCAGGACCCTCCTGCTGGCACCTCAGCCCCACTTCATGTCCTGGTTCCAAGATGCATGGAGCCCCAGGAGAGCCCGCCATTCACAATCCCAACATCTCAGCCAAGCCTTTGCAGAAGGAGACCACATACAACCTCAGGCCCCGTGCAGTGATGAGGCCCCCAAATCACTGTCCCAGAGTATGGGGTGTTAGCGGGGCTTTGGTCCATGGGTCACCCAGTGGGATATGGGCCCCCAGGCTCCATCACCCTGTGAGCTGGGAGCACACTTTGCCCCTTTGAGTCTAATCCCCACCACCCCAAGCTATAGTGGAGGGCTGCCCCCGCTCCCTCAGAGAGGGCCGTGACATGGGGGAACTCAGCCAAGGCCAGGCCTGACCCCCCGCCTCCCCCCCACAGCACGTCGTGCAGTGTGTGTTCGTGGCCATCCGCACCATCGGGAACATTGTGATTGTCACCACGCTGCTCCAGTTCATGTTCGCCTGCATCGGGGTCCAGCTCTTCAAGGTGGGGTCTCAGCCAGATCTGCAGCCTCCTGTCCTTCCCACCTGTCAGTTCCCAAGGACATGGACAGGAGCAGCCACAGGGGACACAGTGGGGACAGTGCTGGGTCTCCCTGGGGAGGGACACAGCTGCCCCACAGCCTCTCCTGTCTTTCAGACTCAAGGAGGACTAACTAGTTCCCAGGCTGGAGGAGGACTAACTAGCTTCCAGACCCAAAGGCTAACTAGTTCCCAAACCCAAGGAGAACTAACTAGTTCACAGATACAAGGGGGACTAACTAGTTCCCAGATCCAAGGAGGACTAACTAGCTCCCAGACCCAAAGAAGACTAAGTAGTTCCCAAATCCGAGGAGGACTAACAAATTTCCAGACCAGAGAAGAACTAGTTCCTAAACCTGAGGAATACTAACTAGTTCCCAGACCTAAGGAGGACTAACTAGTTCTCAGACATGAAGAGGACTACTTCCCAAACTAGAAAAGGACTAACTAGTTCTCAGACCAGAGAAGGACTAGTTACCAGCCTGGAGGAAGACTAGTTGCCAGACTGGAAGAGGGCTAGTTCCCAGACCAGAGAAGGACTAACTAGTTCCCAGAGCAAGACTAACTAGTTCCCAAACCAGAGTAGGACTAGTTCCCAGCCCAGACGAGGACTAGTTCCCAGCTCAGAGGACTAACTAGTTCCCAGCCCAAAGGAAGACTAGTTCCCAGCCTGGAGGAGGACTAACTAGTTCCAGACCAGAGCAGGGCTAGTTCCCAGCCCACAGAATGACCAACTAGTTCCAAGACCAGAGCAGGACTAACTAGTTCCCAGCCCAGAGGACGACCACTAGTTCCCAGCCTGGAGGAGGACTAACTAGTTCCTAGCCCAGAGGAGGCCAGCGTGTAGGCAGTGCTGCTCCATCAGCACCTGGCCCTCCAAGCGTGGCTGCCCTTAGCCCTGCCCTCCCTTCTAGAGAAAAGCAGGGGAGACTGTCATCCCTGACCCCTCTGTGTGTGGTCACCCACCTAGACCTGCAAGGCTCCCTGTGACCAGCAGCATGATTCCCCCACCCAAGTAGCTGCAGAGCCCTGGTTTGCCAGGTTCTCGCCCTGTACCTGGCAGGCCCTCCCCTTTCTGCCCCAGTCCTTCTCTCTGCTCTTTTCCACCTGAAGTTCTGCCCCAACCATGCACATGGGCCCCGCTTTCCCCAAGTTTTCAACCTAAGTCCAGCCATCCTCCTCCCTCACCAGACCTGCCTCTCGAGCTCTGCTTCACCCCTGGGTTCCTTGTGATGGGGTCCCCGCGGCACGGCGTGTTTTCTGTCTGGGCTCTGCTCTCCTCACTCTTCTGTCCCAAGACTCCAGCACAGAGCCGGCTGCAGACATAATCATTAGACAGTTTTTGACCAACTCCTCGATTCAGGAACCTCTCCATCACTGTGCTCTTCCGCCTTCCAGGGAAAGCTCTACACCTGTTCGGACAGTTCCAAACAAACAGAGGCCGAATGCAAGTGAGTGCGGCGGGGACAGTCAGGCCAGCTGACTCTGGGTGGGTGAGACTTGTCCTGAGAGGAGGCGTGCCCCATTCTTCCTCCAACAGCAGTGGCAGCTGGATTTTACCCATGGGTTGTCTGGTCCGGTTGACATAGCACATGAGATCATCTACTCCTGAGGTCTGCTCAGTGGCCGGAACTGTGGGTTTAAGCTCAGCCATCCCATCCCGCCCCCAAGCCAGGCGTCACAGGTGGTGGGAGATGGGAAACCCCAGAATGAACTATCTCCCTTCCGCAGGGGTAACTACATCACATACAAGGATGGGGAGGTGGACCACCCCATCATCCAGCCCCGCAGCTGGGAGAACAGCAAGTCGACTTTGACAATGTCCTGGCCGCCATGATGGCCCTGTTCACGGTCTCCACCTTCGAGGGATGGCCAGAGTAAGTACGCAGACCCTGGCCAGTCTCATTGGTGTCCACACTCTTTTCAGAAACCATGTTTATCTCCATCCTCCCTAGGTGGTGAGGGTGTTTCTAGAACAAGCTGAAGACCATGCGTGCTAAGTCACTTCAGTCGTGTCCAACTCTTTGAGACCCTATGGACCATAACCCACCAAGCTCCTCTGTCCATGGGATTCTCCCGGCAAGGGTACTGGTGTGGTTTGCCATTCTCTTCTCCAGGGTACCTTCCCAACCAAGGGATCGAACCCAAGTCTCTTACGTCTCCTGCATTGGCAGGCAGGTTCTTTACCACTAGCACCACCTGGGAAGGCCAGACACAGGCTACCTGAGTGTAAACTAAACCACAGGGGACGTGGGTAAAAACCAGTCAGGTTGGAGGGGCATGGCCAGGCTCCCCCTTCCAACCCTCACCCACCACCCGCACAGGCCCTGAGGTTCGCACAGGCACACACTCACCCCGGCCCAGCGGCCCTCTCTAGGCCCTCTGATGATCTGAGCAAGCCTGGGCATTAATATTGAGTGCTTTTATCTAAATGGATATCTGTCCTCAGATGGATCTTATGTTCACTGCAATATCCTCTGAGTCTCTGCTAAGAAACAACAAAGCTGTATTACTATTTACCAATATCTCCAGTTTTTGAAATCAATGCCCATGACTTGCATTACATTTAGACAGTTCTTGCATTACATTTAGACGGTTCTTACCAGTTTTGAAACACCTTCATTTTCATTATATCAACTGCCCTGCCAGGTAGGAAAATCCGGAACTATTGTTCACACTGCAGATAAGGAATCTGATGCTCAGAGAGGCTGAGTGATTTGCCCAAGCCACACAGTAGTAAGAGACAGAGCTGGGGCTTGAACCAGCTCCCCGGCCCTGCGCGGGCTGTCTCCCTGCCTCCAGGTTGCTGTACCGCTCCATTGACTCTCACACGGAGGACAAGGGTCCCATATACAACTACCGCGTGGAGATCTCCGTCTTCTTCATCATCTACATCATCATCATCGCCTTCTTCATGATGAACATCTTCGTGGGTTTCGTCATCGTCACCTTCCAGGAGCAGGGGGAGCAAGAATACAAGAACTGTGAGCTGGAAAGAACCAGGTAGCCCCCACCCCTCAGAGGGCGAGAGGCCGGGCGGCCAGGGGGCCGAAGCCTGTGAAAGCTCCCCTTCTGCAGAGAGCCCGAGCTCTGCTTAGGAAAGGATCTCCCCCCAAACCCCTGGCAGCACCTCTGGGCCCCTGGTCCACACCTTGGCTCTAGACTCACCATGCTGGCTGCTGTGCGGACTTCGCACGGTAAGGGAGCCAGGGAAGAGGGAAGCCAGTTAGCGTAGAGGAGCAGTGCTTAGACCCTTATGCATTGCCAGGCTGATGACAGCAGAGATGGAGCAAACAGACTGGTTGGGTTTAGAAGCTGGAAGTGGAGGCTAGAGGAGAGAGGAGGGCTTGGGTGAGTCCCGTCCTGACCTGGGGTCCGGGCACAGCACAGAGGTAACCGGAGTCTAGTCAATCAAGGACCCCCTGGCCACGAGCTATGACTTCCGGTCTGTGGACACTGGTAGCTAAGACAACTGACTCAGGATGGGAAAGGAGAATCGTGGAGAGACGGGCCTCCCGAAGAGTCTATAGCTGGAAAAATCTGAGAAGACGGACTGTCAGTCAGTCAGCAAGCGTTTACCAACCATCCCCGAGACGGAAGGAAGGAGACAGGGCCCCCTCAACTACATCCTGATGGGGACCAACCAGAGAGGGGTCTCCCTCCTTAGGGGAATGGTAGAACCTCAAAAAATGTCCAAGTAACATCTGGTTCAACCTGTGAAACCCCTCCCGTCTACCCACCGTGGCAGTGTGTGGAGTAGCCCCATCATCCGGGTCACTAACGCCTCCGTCTACCCTAGCGGCAGTGTGTGGAGTATGCGCTCAAGGCCCGGCCCCTGCGGAGGTACATCCCGAAAAACCAGCACCAGTACAAGGTGTGGTACGTGGTCAACTCCACCTACTTCGAGTACCTGATGTTCGTTCTCATTCTGCTCAACACCATCTGCCTGGCCATGCAGGTCAGTCCCGGGGGCTGGCCGAGGTGCCTGGGGCGGGGCGGGGTGGGGGCGGAACGGGGCGGGGCA
>SJYC01138866.1:0-45184 GCA_006408675.1 Madoqua kirkii
ATTTCACAGCCCCTCCGCCCCCAACCCCCACCCCCAGCACTACGGTCAGAGCTGTCTGTTCAAAATCGCCATGAACATCCTCAACATGCTCTTCACCGGCCTCTTCACAGTGGAGATGGTCCTGAAGCTCATCGCCTTCAAGCCCAAGGTAGGCCTTCTGGGACGGGCCTTTGGTCCACAGCGCCGAGGGTGGGCTTGGGTCGATGGGGGCAGAGTCTCGGCCAGGGACTGGATCCTCCTGGCAGTGACCGCTGCAGCCCCGGAGTCTTCAGGGCCCCAGGCCGACTCCCTGAAGCAGGCTCTCGGTCCCGGGACTGACCTGAGGTCTGGACGCAGGGAGCAGGGCTGCCTGAGCCAGCCTCCTTCCACAGGAGGCAGAGTCACCCTCGCCCCCTCACATCGTCTAGAAGAGACTGGAAACCAAACCTCACCAGGCCCAGCCCCCCAAGACCCAAACGGGGTGTGTTCTCATGCGGGCACTGCACAGACTAACAGCCTTGCTGCAGGGGCTCAGGCAGGGCTGCATTTGCTCAGGACTGGGCGTTAGTGCATCCGAGGGGCCTCTGGTTCCCCACCTCAGGGCTGCAGTCACTGCACATACCTTCCAGCACAAGACAGACCTACAAATGTCTGTGGGTAGCTAGGTATAAGCAGCTTTTAGAAAAAAACATTGGGAGAGATCAGAGCTGAGTGAGGCAGGACAGGGTGGGTTGGCTTCTGCCTCTTGGATCATTTGTGCCCTTTGTCACTGACTGGACCCCCCCCCCAGCCACACACACACACACACACACACACACACACACACACCCCAGCCTCGAGGACGGTGGGTGACTGGGTTTGAGCAGCTCCCATCTCTCTGCCTATAGACAGCTCAGCGTCACCGTGTCCACTCCCTGGGCTTCACAGCTGCCCTAGATGGGGTGTCCTGGGGGCTCAGGGGCTTCCAGCTGCTACACAACTTTGGGGGAGTCAGTGAGAACAGATCTAAGAGGGTAATGCGGGACAGGTTTCTGAACCTTTTTGTCTCCACTTCTACTGGTTTTTCTAGATGCAACACAGGTCAGTCCAGGGGCGCTGAGGGGCCAAACTGCACATCCAGTATTTCATTCCATTCAGATGCGCACCTGCTCCAGAACTAGCAGGGCCAGGATGGATGCCCCAAGACTGTAGGTCAGATCCCTGTTTAGTGACAGGATCCTCATTGTCTTCTCTGAATTAATGTTCCACCAACATTTGTCAGTAACCTGCGGTGCTGCACACACCTCATAGCATGGAATCCTCAAGACACCTCTCTGAGATAGGTATTAGCTCCTCATCTGAGAGAAGAGGGGAGTGGAACTCAGAGCAATTAAGTGTTGTATTAATTACACCATTATTAAGTGGCAGGACTGGGAATAGAATCCAGCGTGTCTGACTTTGTAGTTGATGTAATTCCCTCCACACCAAGCCATTAGCAAGCATTTTCCTGCACCATGTGTTTTGCTGGGGACTTTGCAGAAGGAGGGAAACCCTTGAGGGGCTTCAAAGACAAGACAGCCCGTGTTCTTACTGCACCAAGCCTCCCTCACCGGAGGGACCTGAGAGTCCAGAGTGTGGAACCCAGGCTGAATGCTGAGAATGAGACCCTAATAAATGTCATTTAGTGATAATCATGGTGCTTTCTCACCTCCTCCAGGGCAGCAAATAGGCTCTTTTCACTTTCCCTTCCAAGCCCAGTCCCATTTAGGGGCAGAGAAGACCACTGAATGTCCCTGGCCATCTTCTGTGGGGCCCTGTTCCAAGCCACATGGCCAGGGGGCCAGCAGGCTCAGAGCCCACAGCAGCACACCCCAGGGAGGCTGGTGGGCCAGGCTGTCGCTGAGCTGAGACTCCAACTCAGATGACAGCTTCCAGGAGGGAACTGGCATGGTTTTCTCCAGTCTCATGAGATGTGCAGGTTAAATAGTTCAAAGGCTTGAGTCACTCTGCATTGAGTCAGACGTGTTTCTGATGATGTCAGGTGCTGCTGCACAGCCCTGTGGGGTCTTCCTGCATCAGGCTGCAGAGCTCAGGGGATGCACAAGACAGACCTGCCCTAAGGAGCAAGTGGCAGTGACGTTGCATGGGCCTAAGCCCAGAAAACACTGTCCTGAATCCTGCAGGCCCAGGAACAAGCCAGTTAACTGGGAAAGAAACAGTTAGGGTGCTTGGAACCATAAAGCGCCCCATCTCCTGTACATCTTGCTTTCTGTCATGAGAAAATGGGGTAAAATCAGAGCGACGTTTCCAAAGAAGTAAGACAACCACCCAGGGCATCTGCATTTCACACACGGAAGGGTCTGCCTGTGCTTAAAAAGAAAGGGAAAAAGTCAGAGTGTAATCACTCAGTCATGTCCCACTCCTTGCAACCCCATGGCCTGTAGCCTGCCAGTTTCTTCCATCCATAGGATTTTCCAGGCAGGAATACTAGAGTGGGTTGTCATTTCCTTCTTCAGGGGATTTTCCTAACCCAGGGATCGAATCTGCGTCTCCTACATTGGCAGGCGGTTTCTTTACCACTGCGCCACCTGGGAATCCCTCATTAAGGAACAGATTCCAGAAGCATTGCCAACATTTCCAGGCAGAAAACCAAACCAGAAAGTGTCTGCAGCTCTGGTGGAAATACTGAGCTGGCTCCATCCGACAACCAGAGCTCCTAACGTGACCGCATGTCTGTGTTGTGTGTCTCTACCCGTAAGCGTCAGCTGAGGAAGGGCAGTCAGAAAACAGGGATGCGGGGGTGGATGTCAGACCTGACAGCGGGTGTCTGAGGCTGGCCTACTGGGCTTCCTTCTCCGTTGCTTGGTCTCTGTGGTTGGTTGGTCAGTGGGTCAGTTTGTAGTCTGGCCTTGTTCTTTCCGTGTCCTTGTGGTAACTGATGTTTCTGGTCTTCATTTCTATCTGTTCTGCTCACCACTTTGAGAAATTAAGTCAGCTCAAGATCTCCTCCCTGTCTGTCTGAAAAGTGGGACAGGTAACAGGCATGTCCTGAACACCTAGTGGCCAAGGGATTTCTCCCCTGAGCAGGAGAACTGCCCTGGACATTCCCAGTGGTCCCTGGGCCCTTTGAGACTGTGCAGGACTGAACTGGTAAGCATGAAAAGGCTTTGGTTAGAAGGATCTGAAGTTCATGAGTAGCTGGGGTGTCCTCTTATGAATGGAAATTTATCAGCAAAGACCGAAAAGAACTTTTAAAATACACTTGGTGATAAACACTGAAAAATATCCAATAGCTAAGAATGCATGTGTGCCAAGTCACTTCAGTTGTGTCTGAGTCTTTGTGACGTCACGAACAGTAACCCGCTAGGCTCCTCTGTCTGTGAAACTTTCCAAGCTTGAATACTAAAGTGGGTTGCCGTGCTCTCCTCCAGGGGATCTTCCCAGCCCAGGGATCAAACCTGAGTCTCCTGCAACTGCTGCACTGGCAGCTGTATTCCTTACCACTGGCACCACCTGGGAAGTCCCAGATTCAGGCAGATCCCCTCAAACCCTCATCCCTGGTGGTTCTGCAGTGGAGTCCTGCTGTGGACTCAGGTGCCAACAGGGAAGGGAAAGACTCTCCCAAGACCCCAAAGGAGCCCAACTGGTTCCCATCCCATCTCATCCCACCAGGGGAGGCTGTGGGTGCTTGTGCTCTGCCCACACCTCCAGGTGCCCGGAGCACTTATCACATGTCGATGAAATGAGTGAGTGAAGGCCTTTGGAACTTGGCTAGGGAGGAAAAGCTTAACTCCAAAGAAAACCCAGAGCAGGTGTCCAAAGTGTGCATTCCTCGAACAACTTGGAGGGCCACCACCACCCACCCTGGGTCTCCCCTGCCTCCTGCTGCCCCACCTCCATCCCATACTGTTTGAGCTGGGAGGCGCCAGCCTCTTGAAGGGCAGGTCATAGGACAGAGCTGGTGAGGAGGTGGGAAGCAGGAGAGAGAGCAGCTGTGTGCCAGCCAGGCCGCCCCACTCGACACCGGCAGCCCTTAATGACCATGATGTCTAAGGACATCGTGACGGCGCGTACAGTTGACATTATCTCTGCGAGATGGGATTTCTTTGGAGGAAATGATGCTAAAGCTGAAATTCCAGTACTTTGGCCAGCTCGATGATGTTTCTGGTCTTCATTTCTATCTGTTCTGCTCACCACTTTGAGAAATTAAGTCAGCTCAAGATCTCCTCCCTGTCTGTCTGAAAAGTGGGACAGGTAACAGGCATGTCCTGAACACCTAGTGGCCAAGGGATTTCTCCCCTGAGCAGGAGAACTGCCCTGGACATTCCCAGTGGTCCCTGGGCCCTTTGAGACTGTGCAGGACTGAACTGGTAAGCATGAAAAGGCTTTGGTTAGAAGGATCTGAAGTTCATTGAGTAGCTGGGGTGTCCTCTTATGAATGGAAATTTATCAGCAAAGACCGAAAAGAACTTTTAAAATACACTTGGTGATAAACACTGAAAAATATCCAATAGCTAAGAATGCATGTGTGCCAAGTCACTTCAGTTGTGTCTGAGTCTTTGTGACGTCACGAACAGTAACCCGCTAGGCTCCTCTGTCTGTGAAACTTTCCAAGCTTGAATACTAAAGTGGGTTGCCGTGCTCTCCTCCAGGGGATCTTCCCAGCCCAGGGATCAAACCTGAGTCTCCTGCAACTGCTGCACTGGCAGCTGTATTCCTTACCACTGGCACCACCTGGGAAGTCCCAGATTCAGGCAGATCCCCTCAAACCCTCATCCCTGGTGGTTCTGCAGTGGAGTCCTGCTGTGGACTCAGGTGCCAACAGGGAAGGGAAAGACTCTCCCAAGACCCCAAAGGAGCCCAACTGGTTCCCATCCCATCTCATCCCACCAGGGGAGGCTGTGGGTGCTTGTGCTCTGCCCACACCTCCAGGTGCCCGGAGCACTTATCACATGTCGATGAAATGAGTGAGTGAAGGCCTTTGGAACTTGGCTAGGGAGGAAAAGCTTAACTCCAAAGAAAACCCAGAGCAGGTGTCCAAAGTGTGCATTCCTCGAACAACTTGGAGGGCCACCACCACCCACCCTGGGTCTCCCCTGCCTCCTGCTGCCCCACCTCCATCCCATACTGTTTGAGCTGGGAGGCGCCAGCCTCTTGAAGGGCAGGTCATAGGACAGAGCTGGTGAGGAGGTGGGAAGCAGGAGAGAGAGCAGCTGTGTGCCAGCCAGGCCGCCCCACTCGACACCGGCAGCCCTTAATGACCATGATGTCTAAGGACATCGTGACGGCGCGTACAGTTGACATTATCTCTGCGAGATGGGATTTCTTTGGAGGAAATGATGCTAAAGCTGAAATTCCAGTACTTTGGCCAGCTCGTGTGAAGAGTTGACTCATTGGAAAAGACTCTGATGATGGGAGGGATTGGAGGCAGGAGGAGAAGGGGACGACAGAGGATGAGATGGCTGGATGGCATCACTGACTCGATGGACGTGAGTCTGAGTGAACTGCGGGAGTTGGTGATGGGAGGCCTGGCGTGCTGCAATTCATGGGGTCGCAAAGAGTTGGACACGACTGAGCGACTGAACTGAACTCCAAGGCAGTGGTTCCCAGTGTGACACTCCACTGCCAGCTGCGCCCACCCCCCATCTCCCAGACCCATGACCTGGAGCCCAGGAAAGACCAGAGCTTCTGGGACTAGGGGCATCGCCTCCCAGGCTCAGTCCAGCCAGGCTCTGACTCGGCTGGACCTCCTTCCCTGGTCAAGCACACACTGTCTCCCACTGCACTTTAGATCCTGCCTCCTCGGTCCTCACTAGGATTCAAGATGAAAACCCCTGAAGGAGCTTGGGGTTCTGTAGCCCACCTTCCCTCTCCTCCTCCCACAGTCCTGGGCTCTGCCTTCCCCACTGCCCAGCACCACCCCTAAAACTGACCCTGTGCATCAGGCCTCCCTGGGAGGGGCAGACTAACTCCAGCAACCCTGACAGTCGCTGGATGCACTGGGCTGCCTGCAGGTGCAGGGCTCACCTGTGTCCCACCTCACCCCCACCATCACCAGACGGTCATCATAGGTGGGGAAACCTCGGCACAGAGAGGTGCGGTCATCTGCTCAGGGTCACCCAGCCAGGAAGTGGCAGAGGGTGGACTCGAACCCAGACACCCTGCCTCCAGGGCTCACAAACTACACCGCTTCCTTCAGCTTGGAACAGCTCCAGGCATGGAGTAAATCAGGACACAGATGATCCAAGAGAGGAGAAGTCCAAATTCTCATGCAGGTGCAGTGCATCATGGGATGCTGGGGTGGCAGTCTCTCCTTCCCAGAAACAATGGGCTGAAGCCAGGGCTGGTTTGGTCCATAAGCCAGTGAGAAGAGGGTTGGCGCATTCAGGAGAAGGGATAGTTCCTAGCAGACGCTGGCCCATCAACCCCAGGGACATACCCAAGGCCTCCCAAGGCTGGGGGTCCACTCACCCTGCAGGCTCAGAGAAGGCTTCCAGCCCAAAGCGCTATCCCTGCAATGACCAGCCCTGCCTGGCTCTGAGGAGCTGGACCTTGGAGGTTTGGTTCACCAGGTCAGGGAGAGCCCAGAAACCCTTTTCCTGACCCTGAGAGAGAACGGGTGTGTGACCTGGCTCTGGTCAGCCAGACTTCCTGAAAGTCTGTGGTATTTTCCCGGTCTGCTTCCTCCATCACCCCACAAACCTGTGTCACCCAGCAAACAGTCCCATCCACCTGGGGATTGGCAGGTGTGTCCTGGCAGCCACTGACCTCCTGGAGGGTGTTAGCTGTTTCTGGGGTGGGTGTGGAATGGGGTGGAGGAGGGGCTGAGCGCTGAAACAAGCCATGTCCATGGTCCAGCTTGGAAGGTTGATAGAATGGGGGCAGATGGGTCAGGGGGGCTGGCATCTTAAAGGGACCCTGTCACCCCCCTGCTTGGGCCTTGCGTAAACCTCTGGGCAGAAACTGGTGGGCTCTGTGGCCAGTGGAGGCTCTGGACACACAGGTCAGATAGGTCAACCAAAGGCCCCAGCAGCACAGCCTGCAGAGGGCAAGGGCAGGATATGAGCAGTGGGAGCCTCCGAGGGGGGTAGCCCAGTCACTATGCAACCAGAGAGCAGGAGTGACAGGCGATGCTTTCGTGGGGGTGGGTTGCAGGGTCCCAGGGCCTGGCTCCTGCCCCATGCTCGCCCGCTGTTAACCTCTTGTCCACCGCTTCTGCCTGCCTTCCTCCCTTGTCTCTCCCTCAGCCGCACTGCAGACCCAGGTGACCCACCCATCTGTTCCAGGTCCCTCTGGTGAACCGGAGACTCCAGTCTTCCCTGTGAGCAAGATGCCCGCCGCCCTCTGTCCTCCCCTTGACCCCAGTAACGCTCTGTCACCGGGTTTTCTAGGCTGGATGCTGGACGTCCTGGACTCTTCCTCTGGTTCCTGCTTCCATCCTCTTTCTGCCTGAACTCCCTACCCCTTCCCTCCTGAAACCGTTTTCCCCCCTGGAGGTAGCTCCCCAGCGTTTTCCAAAAGTGATGTTGAACACATGCACATTCGTCCTTCGTTTGAGGTCCTCACTTTGTCCCCCTCCCTCAAAACTGGCGCTCCACATGTGCCTGAAATGCCATGTCAGCACCCAGGAGGGGTTAGTTCTTTCCTGCTCACAGCTCAAATGGGAGAGCAAGTCTCTTTCTGCCCCAGGGACCCTGTGATATTCAGAGAAACACTCAAGGAAGCTGACAAGATGGCCAGGGTTCCAAGTGACCCTCACTTCCCCCATGCCTTGGGCCAACCTCCACTCCCTGCTGGTTGTCCAGAGGCTTTGTGGTGGCATTTCTGCTTACATGGGCAGAAATGCTTGGGAACTGAGAAGGCCCTGTCCCTGTGACCTGACCTCCGCACTAAGAGTAATGGCCTGGACAGCGTGTCTTGTGATCCAGCTGAAAGGGGGCACAGCTTGGAAGTGAGGGGTCGAGGAGCAGGATGGAGCTGGGAGAAATGGGCAAACAGAAGATGCCTGGCTCCTAAGAGTCAGGAACACAAAGGGAGAGTTGGCCAGAGGGCTAGGGAGGGGGGCCTGGGAGACGCTTAGGGGCGGGGCTTCCCTGGAAGGACCGAAGGGGCAGATGTCCTCTCTTAAAGCAGACACATTCCCCTGGTGCCAACCCTCCCTACTCCACCCCCTGGGAGAGTGGCCGCCCAGCTCCCGGGATCCTGAACCGCGAGCATGCATCCGCGTGTCCCAGAGCACTACTCCCTGACCCCTCCACTCTGAGATGACCCGCCCTGTCTTTGCAGAGAGTTTGCCTACCTAGGACTCCTCATGGAAATGGAGACAGTCAGTCACCCACATGCTTCCAGAAATGTTTCAAAAACATGCATCTGTTCCCTTCCCCAAATACAGTGTAAAACAGGCAAAACCCACATGTGTAGGACAAGGGGGTGTGTTCAGCACCCTGCTCCCTGCCAGGTACCAGGCATGACGGCCAGTGTGCTCCTCCCCAAGAGGCCTCTGTCCCAGGCCCCCACCCTGCCTGCAGGCTGTGAGAACCCTGTTCTCTCAGGGCGTCTCAGCAGGATGCTGGTCACAGTGATGATGCTGGGGACGGGGTTTGGAGACGCAGTCCAGGTTCCCCACACACACATTTCCAGGCTTTGGGCCTGACCCAGCCTCCATCCCCTTGAAGTGAGGAAAGCCTCTGGACAGAGGCAAATCCAGGGCTAATGCCCATCCGGGGCTGGCACAAGGGTGACCTGGTTGTAGATGCTGCTCTGATGATGTGGCTCCCTCGTCATCACGAGCTTCACCTGAGTCACCACTGAGCCCAAGGGCCTGGCCACCCACCTGGACCACACCAATGCTGCTTGTGATTCCCAGATCACGCCTCAAGGGGCCTGCCCCGTGTCACCTCCGTCCCTGCAGGCAGCCCTCGGACAGAGAGTCGGAGGCCTGGGAGGTGCTGGGGACACAGGAAGGGTGGCCAGGGGCCGGGTCTGAGGAGGGGCACCCGGGAAGGCAGGTGGGGGGTGGGCCGGCCGCCCCTCCTGGGCTCGGACTCCAGCAGCGCCGGGTGGCCCCACGGGCTCTGTGCCTGTCTGTCTAACCTTCCTTTTCACTCCCGTCCTGCCGCCCCGTGTAGGGCTACTTTAGTGACCCCTGGAATGTCTTTGACTTCCTGATCGTAATTGGCAGCGTAATTGACGTCATTCTCAGTGAGACGAATGTGAGTATGACTCTGCCCAGGACGCCTCCGTGCCCCCCTCTCTCTTCACCTCCTTTGGTTTATTTTTTGGTTTCCTGTTTTACCCACTCCAGTCATGCTTTCTCTTGCACCTGCCGCCGTCCTGGGGGACGTGGCCCGCTACTGTCCCCACTCCGCCGGGCCAGGCAAAGGCTCCCGCTCCTCCTGGATGCCTGCCCAGCCCCCGACTAACCCACTTTTGTCAGGCTCCGTAAGCAGCAGGTGCAGGCGTGCGCCTCCAGAACCGTGGAGTGGTGAGGGGTCCAGTGCGCCCACATAACCTCTTTCTTTTCTCATTTTTTCTCTTCTCTCCTTTCTTTCATGCTTTGTTTTTTGTTTTCGTTTTCCTCTTCCTTTTGTTTTGTTTCCTTTGTCGCTGGTTTTTCTCTCCTCCCTCCCTCCCTCGGCTCCTCTGCCCATGCAGCACTATTTCTGTGATGCATGGAACACATTTGACGCCTTGATTGTTGTGGGTAGCATTGTTGATATAGCCATCACCGAGGTAAACGTAAGTACCGGCGTCCCACCCTGTGACGCCGTGCCTGCCTCACGCTCACCCCCATCGCTCTCCTTCGCCTCCTCTTCTCTTCCCAGCTCATTTCCACTTTGTTATTCTCATTTGTTTGTTTAAATTGGTTTAAAGGATTTTTTTTTCTTGTTGCTTTACTTTGAAATTTCTTTATTCTCTTTTTCTAACATTTGGAATGAATTAGGCCCTCCTTTCCTTCTGAGTTCTGACTCCTGCATCCTTTCCTCTCCTCTTTACAATCAGCCTGGCATGATGCACACTGTCTAGGAGGACGCAGCCCCAGGACCCCGGAGTAAGGCGATGGAGGGCTGTTTACAACCCCTGGGCAGCTGCTGGCGCAGGGACCCAGCCCCTTCCTACTCCAACATCTGGGGAAAGCCTCTCCAGAGGACCCCGGGTGGGCAGAGGCTCCCACTTGGCCAGCCCTCTCAGCCCACCCTGCCCCATATTCATGCTAGAAGGGCCCCTAACTGGGAGAGCACTTGTATCCCTCTTCTCTGGAGAGGGCTCCTCCCCCGCCACCCTGGCTCTCCCTGGCCCAACTCCCAGCCTGGCTCCAGGGCCTCCTGCACCTACTCCTGGGAGCTGCCCCTCCTAGACAGTCTTCAACCCCTGCACACGCTCGTCTGTCCCCGGCATGCTCAACCTTCTCTCTCTATCTGTAGACAAGCCCTCTTGCGGCTGGTCTTTAACATGTGTGGTTTAGTTCCTTGTCATGGTTTTTTATTGGTTAAGATACTTGATAATACTTGCACAAATGTTGATGCACTGAACCGTTAAGTAACAGCTCAGAGCAAATGCTGAAGGGTTCTGATCTAAGCTGTCAGAAACCCCCCATGACCGTCAGCCCCTCTACCCTAGTCCTTAACTGCCCCTCCACCCCAAGCTGGCTGCCAGTCATTGAACTGACATTACTTCTTGTCCTGATTCCCCATCAGAAGCCTGTCTGCCCCTTCCCCAGGGGTGGATGCTGGGAGGAGGCCGTTACATCCTGCTGTCAACCTCACTTTTCCCTGCTTGACCCACTGCCCAGATTTGGTTGCCCCTCTGTCTCGGGGATCCCCTGGGGTCGTCTTTGTCTTATGATGTGTGTGTGTGTGTGTGTGTGTGTTTGTGTGTGTGTGTGTGTAAACTCCCGTGCACACAACACTTCCTTGACCTTATCTGGTAAATCATTGGAGCACAAGGAAACTGAGCTCGCCCCAACCTAGGCCTCTTCTCCCTCGCACCACTCCCTGCTCCTCCATGTGGCCCCAGGTTGCTCTCAGATCCCTGCACATGCATATCCCTGACCAGGGCCCTGTGCTCAGACCAAGGGGCCTTCTCGGGGGAGACCAGGGAAGGTCAGGGTGGGCCTTCCTATGGAGGAGGGGTCTCTGTGGGGTTCTGTGCAGGAACCAAGGGCAGGAAAGTAACAGCAAAAAGGCCCCTGGTGCGCAAGACACACCCAGTCCCAGGGTCTTCTGAGGTTAGGCCAGAAGGCCACTGTGGCCAGGCCCACATCATCATTCAGCCTGCTTTTTTCTGTGCACATGCATTTACACACACACAAATGAAAGGCAAAGGAGAAAAGGAAAGATATATCCATCTGAATGCAGAATTCCAAAAACTAGCAAGGATAGAAAAGAAAGCCTTCCTAAGAGATTAATGCAAAGAACTAGAGGAAAACAATAGAATGGGAAAGACTAGAGATCTGTTTAAGAAAATTAGAGCTACCAAGGGAGCATTTCATGCAAAAATGGGCACAATAAAGGACAGAAATGGTATGGACCTAACAGAAGCTGAAGATATTAAGTAGAGGTGATAAGAATACACAGAAGAACTATACAAAAAAGATCTTCATGACCCAGACCATGATGGTGTGATCCTCACCTGTAGCCAAACATCCTGGAGTGCGAAGTCAGTGGTCCTTAGGAAGCATCACTACAAACAAAGTTAGTGGAAGTCATGGAATTCCAGCTGAACTATTTCAAATCCTAAAAGATGATGCTGTTAAAGTCCTGCACTCGATATGCCAGCAAACTTGGAAAACTCAGTAGTGGCCACAAGACTGGAAAAGGTGAGTTTTCATTCCATTGCCAAAGAATGGTCAAGTTAGTGTTAGACGTTCAGTCATGCTCAACTCTTTGTGACCCCATGGACTGCAGCCCACCAGGCTCCTCTGTCCATGAGATTTTCCAGGCAAGGATACTGGAGTGGGTTGCCATTTCCTTCTCCAGGGGATCTTCCCAACGCAGGGATCGAACCCAGGTCTCCTGCACTGCAGGCAGATTCTTTACCAACTGAGCTACAAGAATGCTCAAACTACCACACAATTGCACTCTTCTCACATGCTAGCCGACTGAAGCGACTTAGCTGCAGTAGCAGCAGCAGCACATGCTAGCAAAGTAATCCTCAAAATTCTCCAAGTGAGGCTTCAACAGTACATGAACTGAGAATTTCCAAATGTTTAAGCTGGATTTAGAAAAGGCAGGGGAACCAAGATCAAATTGCCAACATCCATTGGATCATAGAAAAAGCAAGAGAATTCCAGAAAAACATCTGCTTCATTGACTATACCAAAGCCTTTGACTTTGTGGATCAAAACAAACTGTGGAATATTCTTAAAGAGATGAGAATACCAGACCACCTTACCTGCCTCCTGAGAAATCTGTAGCAGGTCAGGAAGCAGCAGTTAGAACTGAATGTGGAACAATGGACTGGTTCCAAATTGGGAAAGGAGTATGTCAAGGCTGCATTTTGTCATCTTGCTTATTTAACTTATATCAGAATACATTGGGTGAAATGCCAGCCTGGATGAAACACAAGCTGGAATCAAGATGGCCAGGAGAAATATCAATAACCTCAGATATGCAGATGACACCACCTTTATGGCAGAAAGCAAAGAAGAACGAAAAAGCCTCTTGATTGAAGTGAAAGAAGAGAGTGAAAAAGCTGGCTTAAAATTCCAATATTCAAAAAACTAAGATCATGGCATCTGGTCCTATCACTTCATGGCAAATAGATGGGGAAACAATGAAAGCAGTGAGAGGCTTTATTTTCTCCAAAATCACTGCAGATGGTGACTGCAGCCATGAAATTAAAAGATGCTTGCTCCTTGGAAGAAAAGCTATGACGAACCTAGAGATCATATTAAAAACCAGAGACAACTGACAAAGATCTGTCTAGTCAAAGCTGTGGTTTTTTTGGTAGTCATGTATGGATGTGAAAGTTGGACCATAAAAAAAGCTGAGTGTGGAAGAATTGATGCTTTCAAACTGTGGTGCTGAAGAAGAATCTTGAGAGTCCTTGGACAGGAAGGAAATCAGTCCTGAATATTCATTGGAAGGACTGATGCTGAAACTGAAGCTCCAATACTTTGGCCACCTAGTGTAAAGGACAAACTCATTGGAAAAGACTCTGGTGCTGGGGAAGATTGAATGCAGGAGGAAAAGGGGACAACAGAGGATGAGGTGGTTTGATGGCATCACCAACTCAATGGACATGAGTTTGAGCAAACTCAGGGAAATAGTGAAGGACAGGGAAGCCTGGTGTGTTGCAGTCCATGAGGTCACAAAGAGTCAGACATGACTAAGTGACTGAACTGACTGCTGTTTTTAAACAAAAAGTAAAGACAAAGGAAAATTTTCTAGGATATAAAATTTCTACCCCCAAAATTGGCTGTTGGGGTGGTGCAGGACCCCAGGACTTGTGAGTGGCATCACATGCAGAACCACCATCTGTACAATGGTTTCCATTTACAATTTGCCATGGCCTCCAGCTCTGGAGTCCATCCCCCTGAGCCTAACAGTCAAGGGTGATTATCCCCATTGGCCAGGGCACAGGTGAGGGCATGGCATAGGTGAGAGTGGGGCACAGGTGAGGTTGAGCACAGGTGAAATTGAGCATAGGTGAAGGTGCAGCCGATCAGTGCCTTTCCCGCCCCTTGACTGGAGCCCAGGCCTCCCAGGGTGGCTGGCTCCCCACAGCTGGGGCTAGCACTGCTGTCTGTCCTGCTGCAGTGCCCTTTGTTAACACGTGAATTCCACATCCCCCTCTCATGCATGGCCTCCTGCTGGCCAGGATTGGCTCAGCTCATATGTTCCATGGTTTATATCCGAAAGAACCACAGGAGGTTTTTATTTTCAAAACAAGAAGTTACAGGCCAGTGCCCCTTCCGGCTGGAAGCCACTCAGCTTCTCCCAGGCTTCCTTCACCCACGTGGAGATGCTCCTCACTCCATAGATGGAGGAGTCTGTCAGAAGTCATGGGGAGGGTGGTCCAGAGATAGAACAGGGACAGGGCCTATAATGGAGAGCAAAGCGGGGGCTGGAGACCCTCCATGCACCCCCCACTGTTTCCCTTCCCTCCCACACATGCAGTTAGGAGATGCACCTTGTCACCCCAGGCAGGGGCCAGAGGGCTGGATGCAGGTCAGACCAAGTGCTGGAGTCCTGATGCTGCTCCACCATGGCCTGGGGAGCATGCTGTTACTGCCAGGTTTTGCTGACGAAGGTCCGTCTAGTCAAGGCTATGGTTTTTCCTGTGGTCGCGTATGGATGTGAGAGTTGGACTGTGAAGAAGGCTGAGCACGAAGAATTGATGCTTTTGAACTGTGGTGTTGGAGAAGACTCTTGAGTGTCCCTTGGACTGCAAGGAGATCCAGCCAGTCCATTCTGAAGGAGATCAACCCTGGGATTTCTTTGGAAGGAATGATGCTAAAGCTGAAACTCCAGTACTTTGGCCACCTCATGAGAAGAGTTGACTCACTGGAAAAGACTCTGATGCTGGGAGGGATTGGGGGCAGGAGGAGAAGGGGACGACCGAGGATGAGATGGCTGGATGGCATCACTGACTTGATGGACGTGAGTCTGAGTGAACTCTGAGAGATGGTAATGAACAGGGAGGCCTGTCGTGCTGTGATTCATATGGTCGCAAAGAGTCGGACACAACTGAGCAACTGAACTGAACTGATTGAAGCTCAGCTAAGAGCATTCATGTAGAAGCCTGGCATACACTGTAGAGTGCTGTTGAAGGGGAGAGAACGTGGCACCAAGCCAAGGACATTCTTTCCAAGCTCCGTGCCGACACCCCTGCCAATCACAGACTCACAGCCCTTGTTCCCAGAGGCGCTGGACTCTTGGTTGACGGGTGTGGCAAAATTAAGGCAAGCTCACTGACTCCTGCCTGTAACTCAAGCCAGACAGGCCTGGCCCATAGCAGGGACATGGCCCTGCACCTGGACGGCAGCCAGGATCAGGGGGTCCAGTTACAGGAGCAGCGGCACTTCATCCCCACGCAGGGCCCTCTACTGCAGGTTCTGCCTCCTGCCAGCGGCAGCCTGGGGCCTGGCACTCCCTGGGGCAGAGAAGAGCTCAGTCCCTGGACTTTGCTGGGTACTGCTCCAGCTCTGCCCCCCACCTTGAGTTTTCTAGTCCTCCTTTCTTCACCAAACCTCCCTTCTGGGATGAACGTTCCATTCCAGCCTTAGGATTTCTGGAGGCTCCTCACCTGTAACTCCTCATCTTTGACTGTCTTTCCTGAAAAGGTCCGTCTAGTCAAGGCTATGGTTTTTCCTGTGGTCGCGTATGGATGTGAGAGTTGGACTGTGAAGAAGGCTGAGCACGAAGAATTGATGCTTTTGAACTGTGGTGTTGGAGAAGACTCTTGAGTGTCCCTTGGACTGCAAGGAGATCCAGCCAGTCCATTCTGAAGGAGATCAACCCTGGGATTTCTTTGGAAGGAATGATGCTAAAGCTGAAACTCCAGTACTTTGGCCACCTCATGAGAAGAGTTGACTCACTGGAAAAGACTCTGATGCTGGGAGGGATTGGGGGCAGGAGGAGAAGGGGACGACCGAGGATGAGATGGCTGGATGGCATCACTGACTTGATGGACGTGAGTCTGAGTGAACTCTGAGAGATGGTAATGAACAGGGAGGCCTGTCGTGCTGTGATTCATATGGTCGCAAAGAGTCGGACACAACTGAGCAACTGAACTGAACTGATTGAAGCTCAGCTAAGAGCATTCATGTAGAAGCCTGGCATACACTGTAGAGTGCTGTTGAAGGGGAGAGAACGTGGCACCAAGCCAAGGACATTCTTTCCAAGCTCCGTGCCGACACCCCTGCCAATCACAGACTCACAGCCCTTGTTCCCAGAGGCGCTGGACTCTTGGTTGACGGGTGTGGCAAAATTAAGGCAAGCTCACTGACTCCTGCCTGTAACTCAAGCCAGACAGGCCTGGCCCATAGCAGGGACATGGCCCTGCACCTGGACGGCAGCCAGGATCAGGGGGTCCAGTTACAGGAGCAGCGGCACTTCATCCCCACGCAGGGCCCTCTACTGCAGGTTCTGCCTCCTGCCAGCGGCAGCCTGGGGCCTGGCACTCCCTGGGGCAGAGAAGAGCTCAGTCCCTGGACTTTGCTGGGTACTGCTCCAGCTCTGCCCCCCACCTTGAGTTTTCTAGTCCTCCTTTCTTCACCAAACCTCCCTTCTGGGATGAACGTTCCATTCCAGCCTTAGGATTTCTGGAGGCTCCTCACCTGTAACTCCTCATCTTTGACTGTCTTTCCTGAAATCACCGGATGCTGTCTTCGTCCCTCTAGATACTGCCCAGGTTCAAATTCACCCCTCTCTTCAACAGCTCCGTCCTCCCACCTCTCCCGGGCTCTTGTGCCCCCTAGGGAGGTGGGCTTCCTAGGAATCATCATTGCTTTCTGTGTGCCAGGCACTTGGGATCCATTGTGGACCAAACAGAAGCCCTTCCTCAAGAGCCAGCATCGTAAGGCTAGGGGACGATCAGGCACAGAAAGCCAGAAATCTCACGGTATGCGAAAGATGAGAAGTACCAAGTGAGGGCATCAGAAGGCGGGGAGCAGAGAAGACAGATGCTGTTCTTGGAAGATGAGCTGTAGGAAGAGGTGAGTCTAAACAAAGCAAAGACCTAAAAATGGAAAGAAAACATGCTGCTATTTGGAAGAAAAGCTATGATAAACCTAGACAGGGTATTAAAAAGCAGAGACATCACTTTACAGACAAAGGTGTATATAATAAAAGCTACGGTTTTTCCAGTAGTGATGTATGTATGAATGTGAGAGTTGGACCCTGAAGAAGAATGAATGCTGAAGCATTAATGCTTTCAAATTGTGGTGCTGGAGAAAACTCTTGAGAGCCCCTTGGACACAAGATCAAACTAGTCAATCCTAAAGGAAATCAACCCTGAATATTCATTGGAAGGACTGATGCTGAAGCTCTAATACTTTGACCACCTGATGCAAAGAGCCAACTCATTGGAAAAGACACTGATGCTGGGAAAGATTGAAGGCAGGAGGAAAAGGGGATGACAGAGGATGAGATGACTGGATGACATCAACTCAATGGACATGAGTTTGAGCAGGCTCTGGGGATTGGTGAAGGACAGAGAAATCTGGCATGCTACAGTCCATGGGTTCACAGAATCAGACACGACTGAGCGACTGGGCAGCAACAGCAAAGACCTAAAGGAAGTGAGGTGATGCCCTTGTGGGTCCCTGGGCAGGACGAGCAGGACGGGGGCTCAGGGAGAGCACCAGATTTGGGGCTTCACCTGAGCGCGAAGGGAAGATTTTGGCACCTTTAGGAAGAGATGTCCATGGTCCAGGGACCTGTTTGCTATGCACAGGAATCAAAGATGAGGCCGCTCCACCATTTGAAAGGGGGACACAGCCATCCAGGCATGAGGCCTCTGGCTCAGGACAACCCCCTTGCTCTGGGAGATGCCTTGGATCCCACAGTGTGACCGGATGAGGCCCCAGGCCCCAGCTGTCCATGTCTGTGGCCCAGCTGCCTAGCCCCTCCCAACACGGCACCACCTCCTCCTCCTTGTGTCCCCGAGGAAGGACCCGCTCGTCCTCTGTCCCTCAAGTCTCGAATTCTTTTTCCAGAAGGAAATCCATGGAAGCTTCCAGGGGTTCAGCCAGCACCTCCCCGCCACCTGCCCCTCAACCTCCCTCCCCTGCTGACAGTGATAGGAAGTGTTGGGAGGCCCAGGTCCTTCATCAGGAACACAGGTGTCCCTGATTGGGGACAAGGAAGCCATGTGACCGAGAGCAACAACTCGCCTTGGGGCTGGACACCTCCTGGCAGGTCCACGTGTGGAGATCGGGGGCCATGGAGTCAGAACACTCACATGGGGATGCTTGGACACCTGGACTGTGGGCCAGTGGGGCTTGGAGACCAAAGGGCACAGAAAGTGTGGAGCACCCCCACATACACACACGGCCTGCTGAACAGGAGGAGAAAGTGGGCGGAGGGGACACGGATGGGACACGACTCGGCTCAGAGCTCCCAGGATGCATGCTGGGGCCCCACGTGGGTGCTGCCCACATGGGGTCTTTTAACCATAGACCCATGGACCTGGCTTCCAACGACTGCCCTCACTGGCTCCCCTTTGGCCATGTCCTGAGTCAGAGCGTCTGCTGCACGCCCACCTGGGCTGAGTCAGAGCCTGCCCCCCTCCACCCAACCCGCAGGCCACGCCTGGCTCCCTGCCCAGCTTCCCTGCCCCCACCACGGCCGAGGGGCCAGAACAGACATCTGTGTCCAGATGGCAGTGGTCTGCCTGGCCTGGGTTGCTTCTGAGGTCAATTAAGTCAAACTGGTGGTCTCGGGCCAAGCTGGGGGGGGGGGGTGCCATGATCCTTCCCACCTTCCTGTGCCACCCCCACCCCTGCTCCTGGAGCCCCTTCGAGCCCCTCCCCTCCTCAGCACCATCCTCACCCAGTGCCCCCAACAAGCCACCAAGGTGCCTTGTTCCCAAAACACTGGTCACAGAGGGCAGTACTGACTCCGGAAGCGCCTGCCAGGAAGTAACAGTACCTTTAAAAGAACAGAGGCGAGGCTGGACCTAGCGAAGCACCTTGGGCATGGACGTAAGGCCTTCAGGAGCACGACCCCTAGGGAGAAGGTGGTCCTTGGCCTCCCCCTGTCCCGAAGGGCCCTTTCTCCTCTGCTTGTAAGTTAACCTGGCCCCAAGAGGTTGAGCAGAGCCCTGCTTGCCAGCCGTGAGCGGGGCCGGGACAGGCCGCAGTCCAGTTAGGCTTCCTGAGCCTAGCCTCCGCCTACAGAACGAGGTCCATGTGCTGGGCAGCAAATTGATGAGGCCTCCAGGGTGGGGGCAGAGAGTGTCCCAAAGCCAAGGCCTGGAGGAAGATCCTTCCCTCGGGCCTGAGCCAAGAGGCCCCTGGAGGGAGTTCTCAGCCTAGCCATATTAGCTGTCCAGTGTCCCGACAGCCAGGACCCAGTGGGAACCCGCTCGCTCTGAGCCTTCTGACCAAGACCCTTTCCCTTTCTGTCATCTTCTCATTTCCTTCCTTTTTTTAAAAAATTAATTTAATCGGAGGCTACTTTACATTGTAGTGGTTTTGCCATACATTGACATGAATCAGCCATGAGTGTACATGTGTTTCCCATCTCATTTCCTTTCCTCTCCTGCCCCATTCTTAGTTTTTCATTCCACATGCAACCCCCTATGCATGCGTGCTCTGTTGCTTCAGTCGTGTCTGACTGCCACCCCGTGGACTGTAGCCTGCCAGGCTCCACTGTCCATGGGGTTCTCCAGGCAGGAATACTGGAGTGGGTAGCCATTTCTTCCTCCAGGGGATCTTCCCGACCTAGAGATCAAACCCGCATCTCTTATGTCTCCTACACTGGCAGGTGAATGCTTTACCACTAGTGCCACCAGGGAAGCCCTTCAACCCCCCTCCTTTGCCCTAAATCAGAGGACTGGACAGAAGGAAGCAGGCAGGGCATAGCCCTGTTGGGCCACATGGCCAGCCCTCAAGTCAGCAGGTGATGCTCGTCCCCAGCAGCCAGCTCAGCCAAAGACCAACCACAGCAGAGGGACCTCAACTATTCCCTAAGCTCGTGGAGCAAGTGAGGGAGCCAATCTCTGGCCCCAAAATACTGACCACGCCCCCAAAGCACTCTCTCTGATGTCACTTTCTGCTTCTGCTAATTCATTTCCTTGAGTCCATTCTCCACCTGTCAGACTCACTGTGTCCATCTCTGTCTCTCTCTCTCTGTCTGCCCCACCCCACACCACCTACATATGGGACTTTGTGTTGTTGTGAGTGCTCATGACAAACTGACTTTGTTTGAGCTCCTCTTGTTGGTTGTCTGCTTGAATGACTGTTCCTCCCAAGGAAGATAAAACAATCCTGGTGATCTTGTAATCAGCCCCGTGTAGTGTGAATTCTGCAGGTAACAGCACATGGTGGGCTATCAGGCTGCAGATGAACAACAGTGCGGCTCCTGAGGCTCCAGCCACTCCCTGCATGACTGCCAGCACAAACGGAGCTCCCCAGTTCAGCCACCAGAGTCCTGCAGGGGACATGGATCTGATCCCTGGCCAGGAAACTAAGGTCCCACGTTCTGGCAGCACAGGCAAAAAAGAAACAGCAAAAAGTTATGCTTAAAAAAATAACATTAAAAATACCTAATATCCCAAAGGAAGAATACCGAATGTTTAAGAAGTAAAATAAGTAGTGTTAATTCTGTCTTGGCCAAGGCTCATTGGGCTGGGCCAGGTGACCCAGGTGGGCGGGCCCTCTGAGTCAGCCCTTCTGGTCCCATTCAGGCTGCGGTTGACCAGAAGACTTCAAGCCTCTGCCCAAGGATGCTAGGAGTATGGGCAGCTCTGGTGGTTTTCAGAGTGCATCCAGATGGAAGCAGTGGCCAGAGCCCCAGCCCTAAGTGTGTATGGAGGCCTTGCACCCCTCGCCCACAGAACCCCTGAAACATGGAGCTCCTGGGTATTTGTGTGAGGCACAGGCCCTTGACCAACTGAAAGCTTCCCGTGTGCATGGGTGTGCATATGTGTCTGTGTCTGTCTCCGTGTTCCATCCCAGCCTGCTGGCCACGTCCTAGACACCTGCCCCGTGCAGGCACGTGGGTGGACCTGGCAGCCAGGCCCCTTGGGGAGCAGGGACAGCTCTCGGCCATGGTCCATAAGTGACCAGAGGGGCGTCCTCTCTCTCTCCTCCTCCTCCCATCCCTCATCCTGTGTCCCTGCCAGTCCGCAAAAAGGATACCTCCCAACTTGCTTTGGGAAAAAAGAAATTTGCTGAGAAATCTATTACCAAAGAAGAATTTTCAACCTGCGAGCAAATGTCTGGTTGTGCACAATTCCGTCCTTCAGAAGCCCTGTTATACGTTGTCCTTGTTTGTACCTTGAGAACAAAACACAGGAGCAACGCTCTGACAGTGGAGGGCGGCTGTGGAGGTGGAGTAAAGGTGGAGTTGGCGGCTCGGGGGGCCAGGACCATCCAGGGGCCAAAGGGCAGTGTGCCTCCCCAGGTGCAGCTCTGGGCTGCACAGATCTCGCCTGCAGCCAGTCCCCTGTCCCCTAATGAGCCTGTGGTCAGGCCTGTGTGGACAGCTTCCCAGGGCATTAACACTATGTCCTCAATTGTGTATAGGGCTTTCAAATTTAAAAACCAAGTCCACACTCGTTATCTCATGCCTGTGGCTACAGTCATACCCGATGACCAGGAACCTCAGTTCGAAGGCTGGCCCTGCCACATGGGGGTACCCAAACCTTGGTCCTTCCTGGAACCTGGAGGGTTACCGCCCCAGGGCTCGTTGGCTCAAAAACCTATGGGCCAAAAGCAACCAGGGGCACAGGCAAGGCCTTTCAGCTTCAGCTAGCAGTGCTGGGTAGGTGTGTGCAGTGCCAGCCCCTGGAGGCTGTCTCAGGACACAGGGCTGGTTAAAAATACACGAAATCCACATTCAAAATCCAGAAGACCTCAGTGATAACAAGTGTGAGTTAGTCAGTGTGTCACCAGAGATGGTTCCAGGCAGAACACCCAAGAGCCTGGCTGGGTGGGAGCCAGTGGTGGACATGCCCCACAGCTGCCAGGCTGGGGCCCCCGCGCCTGGCCCTCCTGCCCTCTGCTGCCACTGGGTTGCTCCTGTGTTGCCGAGACCTGGAACGCGGGCCTCTTCCTGGGAGACTCATTACAGCTTATCTCTGTCTGCCTTTCTTTAAAGCCAGCTGAACATACCCAATGCTCTCCCTTTATGGTAAGACCGAGCCTCCAGACCACGCTCTCAGCTTCTGTGACCCCCCTAATGTCTCCACTGCCTCTCCCAACCCCCGGCGTCTCGGAGCCCGGCCCCGATGCATGCCACCCGCCTGTGTCTGCTATGCGCCTTGCCTGCCTGGTCTGCAAGCTGTCAGTGCTGTTGGTGTGATGTTTCGTCCGTGAGCTTTCCTGTGGGTGGCAGTTCACTGTGACCTTGACCGTCTGAAAAGCCACTGGGAGAGAATCAGACCAGAGGGCCAGTTCCTGTTAAACTTCCTGAGGACTGGCTTGTTGGCACCTCCAACCTTAATCTGGTGTGGGGTTTGCACGGGACACCGGCCTGCGCCACGGCAAGGCCCCTGGGAAAGAGGAAGGAGAGATCATGTAGTGGAGTGGAGAGGCAATGGGTCCCTCCTGATCACCAGCTCCTGGGAGCTCTGATCAAGGCCCCAGCGAGAGGTTAAGGTGGCATCCTTACCTATGAGGGGCATTAGAACTGGGCCACACGCCTGCATCCCTAAAGCAGGCTGTGTGGTTGGGGCCACTCCTGCTGCAGGAGTCTTTGACTAAAGTGACAGAGCAGCCACTTCAAGTGACCTTGAAGTCACCTTGGAACAGCTGTCTCCAAGAGGCTGCAGTGATACTTCATATGTGGAACAAGTGTGAATTTGTAGAAGGACTGGAGTGTGGGTTGATTCCCCAAGCCCTGAAGTTAGCAAATGAGGCAAGACCCAGGGTGGCATTCCTTGACAAAGCCCATGCCTGTGGCTGGAGGGCTGACCCTGGCCGTCCTGCCCCTCGCCTGGTCAGTAGAGCACTGGGCACCTGCACTGTCAGGCGCCCAGGACCACTCGGGCCACAAGCTCGAGTTTGGCTGTTTAACAAGTCAGATGTAGATGCCCCTGCGGCACCCACTTCCCAAACTCACCACACAGCTGAGGTTCCATGTGAGCTGGTGCTTTCTTCTTCCTCTCCTCCAAGCATGGTGGGGTGGGGTAGTGCCAGCGCCGAGTTACAAAGCCCTGAGGCTCCTCTGCATCCTCCTCTGGTGGACACCATCTCCTTTTAAGGAAAGAAAGTAGAGCAGCTTTGGTTCAGAAAGAAGGCTAGGTGAGCCTCTCCCGGGGCGGAGCAGGGTGTGCGGGTACGTGCAGAACCTGCCCCTCGGGGTGTCCTGTTGTGTTGGAGGTGAGAGGAGAGGCGCCTGGAGCAGCCGCAGGGTTAGACACGGAACACAAGGGCTCCCATGCTGGTGGGATTTTCATGGGTGTTGTCAGGCCAGATCTGACCTGGAGATGGTTAGAAGTAAAGCCAGAAGAGCTGGGAGTTGAGAAGCGGTGGCCACACAGGGCCCAGCAGCAACCCAGAGACGCCTCCAAGCAGGAGGCCTGCGGCAGGAGCAGTAACAGGAAGCCAAAGGTCCGTTCTCTCCTGGTGTCAAAGGGCTGGGGGCTGCACTAGTGCTGGGGAGCCAGCAAGCTCCCGGGGCCAGCACCCCCAGCTCTCTGTCCCATGTGGGCAGGAAGGGGTCAGGGGTCTGTCTGTGCTGAGTGCCCTGAGGTCTGGAGGCAGACGGTGACAGGGCAGCCGGTCTTGTCCCTAGACCTGGCCAGGCGCCTGCCGGCTCTGGCCCCTGCCCCCCCCAGGACACCCTGAGCAGGGCCCCTTGGTCCTCTCACACCCAGGCCAGACTCATCCAGGGCTCACTCTGGCTGCCCTGGCCCACCCAGCCCATGCCCCCAACCCTTCCAGGTCTGCAGCCTGGAAACCAAGGCCCGAGGCGGGTGGAAGGCAGCAGGGGGCAGCCAGGGGTCCCAGCACCAACACCCCAGGCCAGCACGCAGCCTAGGCGGGGGTGCTGTGTAAAGTGGGGGAGACGACACCTAGAGTGCTGAGTCTGGGCACCCAGGGAGCAAGACCCCTCCATGGGCAGCCCACCAGGACCCCAGTGCCACCTGGCAGAGAGCCGGTCCCACTGGAAATGAAGGACCCTGAGCCGGGCCGGGCAGGAGGGAGGCTGGGGCCCCTGGAGTGGTTCTCAGCCTAGATCTCAAAGCAGATGGAATTCCTACAGAATCACCTATTCCCCTCACCCCACCCCGCAAAGAGGTGGGGAAGTCTAGGGGTGCTGGGGAAGACGATCGGGGCCAGGGCACTGCTGGGCGCTGCCAAGGCCAGGGGCTGGCCCTCCCACCCCTGGGCGCCTGAGAGTCTAGTGCAGCCCACCACCCCGCTCGCCTCTACCCCCACCCCGGGCCGTGCCGAGCAGCCTCGCCTGCCCGCCCACCTGGTAACTGCTGTGTTAACGGCCCCAGAACGCGGAGGAGAACTCTCGCATCTCCATCACCTTCTTCCGCCTCTTCCGGGTCATGCGTCTGGTCAAGCTGCTGAGCCGTGGGGAGGGCATCCGGACACTGCTGTGGACCTTCATCAAGTCTTCCAGGTAGCCATCCCTGCCCACCCCCCAGCTCCCCCTGGATGGTGCTCCCAGCTTAGGTGTCGTCAGCATTGGGCAGTCACCCCCTCCCAGAGGCGGTCCAGCAGGGTCTGCTCTTCGCGTCTGCTTGCAGACTTCGCCAGAACCCCCAGGACCTGGTGTCTTCGAGGGGGCTCAGGGCTGCCAACTGCAGGGTTGATCTCTGCTCCCAAGAGTCACTTCCTCCTAAAAGTGGGATAGCTGGCCCTGGCCCTGCCCTCTCTAATGAGTCTCATGCATGTCTGAGGTTGGAAGAAGCACAGCTGTTAGGTTCCCAGACTTCCTGAAGACACTGGCATAGGGACCCCTGTACCTGAAACTCCTGACCGTGGGCTTCCTGAGACAGAGATCCCCAGTATGGAGGGGCCCGGGACAGGCTCGGGGTGGGTCCTGACCTGAACATGTTGCAGGACTGAAGTTGCAGCCAGAGGAAGAGGCCGGCTGTCGGGGCACTCCACCCCACCCACCAGGACAGGCGCCTCCCCACCCCATCCCGGCCACCTGCTCCTGAGGTCGAGTGGTCTCAGTGGGGATCAGGCCTGGGCATACCCCAGAGTCCCATAGCTATGGTTGACTACAAACTCACCCACCACCGACAGTTCCTGGACTGGGAAGGGGGCTGAGGAGCAGGCCTGAAGGTGGACGGACACCCCATGGGCCTGAGTCACCACCTGGAGGTGTGCGGGCTTCGTCCATGCCCTGCAAGCCCAAGGCCTCCCCAGGAGGAGGCAGGGACACTGAGCGAGTAAAATGCAGGGACCAGCCACAGGCCAGTGCTGCCTGAGCATTTTGTGGGCCTTAAGTCAGCCAGACCCCAAAATCCCTGAAGTCACTACTCTTCCTCGCATTTCTCAGGTAAGGACACTGAGGCTGAGAGAGGTTAAGCCTGCCCAGCACCCATAGCTATGCTGGTGGAAGCAGGCTTGGGCCAGGATCTCGCTCTTGTTTAGGGCCCCTGGTGCTGCCTTTGCTCCACCTGGGGACAGCTTATAGCTGTGGGGGGACTGGTGGGCATCCCCCTGACCCTCCGGCTGCATGAGGGCAGGTGGGCGGCAGGAGGACGTTGTGCTCACTCTAGATTGTTTCTGTCAAGGGGGCATCATGCTGTCTCGAGCTCAGTGCCCAGTTTTCTGGGTCCCCCACCCCAGATCTCAGGTGCCTGAAACCAAGGGGAGGGGAAGGGTCAACACCAGGCTCAGGCTTCCGTCAGTGCCCAGAACATCTATCTGACTCCTGGAAGTGCCCCCAGAGCCTGGCAGCAGCTGGTGGCTCCAGAGATGCTGCTGCAGGGAGCAGTCCCGCCACCGGCCTCATGCATGCATATCCCACAGGCCCTACCCTATGTGGCCCTCCTGATCGTGATGCTGTTTTTCATCTACGCCGTGATCGGGATGCAGGTAGGACAGACTCCCGGCCCCCAGCCCACTTCCCCTGACTCCCCCTTTCTGGGGTCAGAGAGATCACCGGAAGTGGAACTCCTCCCCCCACCCCCATGGGTGCACAGCTCAGAGACCCTCTCTCCCCATGGCCCACCAGATTCTGCTTCCTATAGAGAGAAACTCCCCCAAGTTACACAATGATTTGTTAATTATTCCTCAATGAAGTTTTCTTTTAAAGAGAAAATGTTGTCTAGAATCTACAGCCAAAAGAGAGGAAGGCCAGTGAGCCTTGCCCCTACAAAACAGAGTTGCAGTCTCTGCCTCCACCAGCTCTCCCAGGGCCCCTCCCAAGGGCTGGGGTTGCTAGTCTTGGATGTTTGTCCAAAGTGGAGGGCTGGGATGGGGGCTGGACAAGGCAGCAGGTGCCTGCCCCCACAAGGCCCTCTGAACTTTGTCCAGCTTATGAGCCAGTCTGCCCAGGGTCAGCTGTGACTCCTAAAAAGATCATTGGATGCTGGGTGGGAACCAGGACCCCTGTGTCCATGGCTTGCTGACCCCATCCTCCTCCCTGCCAGGTGTTTGGGAAAATCGCCCTGAATGACACGACAGAGATCAATAGGAACAACATTTCCAGACCTTCCCACAGGCCGTGCTGCTCCTCTTCAGGTGGGTTTTCTGACAGCCAAGGCCCAATGCAGCCAAATAAATATTTTAAAAAGGAAGACAACTTCTTTCATGTACAGATAATGTTCTGGTCTGGGCAGCCTGCCATAACAAATGCCATGGATGGATGGATGGATGGAGAGGCGCAAACAGCAGGTGTTTTTTCCCCACATTTCTGGAGGCTAGAAGATCACGGTCAAGGTTACCAATGATTCCCATCCTGTTGGGAGCCTCTTCCTGGGCTGCAGACAGTGTCCTGATGCCTGTGTCCCCGCACTGTGGAGAGAGGAGAGCGCGTCTCTTTCCTGCTCTGATGAAGATGCTGCTGCCATCGTGCACCCCCAGTTCCACGACCTGTTCTAAACCTAAGTGCCTCCCAGCACTGTCACACTGATGTTTGAGGCTGCAACATGCGAATTCTGAGGGGACACAAACATTCCATCCATATCAGGCAGTAGCCAGTCCATAAATATAATAGATGAGCTCATACACCATCACTGTCTCAACACAATACTACAAGTTTTATCCCTTGCAATAAGACGAGAAAAGTAAACCAAAGGGTAAGAATTCGAGAAGAAACAAATGCCAAAGAAATGGATTGCTGAAGACAACAAGAAACAATCCAACTTAAAACTGAGCAGAGAAGTTGAGGATTGCTCCAAAGGAAATATGTGAATGACCAATGAGCATGTGAAAGATCTTCAACATCACAAATCATCAGAGATATGCAAATTAAAACCACAGTGAGACCCCACTCCATCAGGATGGCTCCTGGGAGAGCACAATCCTGCTGAGGGGGTAGAGATACTGGAACATCTGTGCAATACTAGTGTGAATGTAAAATGGCAACAGCCGCTGTGGAGGAACAGTATGATGGTTCCTCAAAAATAGATTAAAAATTCCGTATGACCCAGCAATTCCGACTCTTTGCGATCCCATGGACTGTAGTCTACTAGGCTTCTCTGTCCATGGGATTTTCCAGGCAAGAATACTGGAGTGGGTTGCCATTTCCTTCTCCAGGGGAATCTTCCTGACCCAGGGATCCTGACCCAGGGATCCTGACCCAGGGATCGAACCCAGGTCTCCTGCATTGCAGGCAGACGCTTTACCCTCTGAGCCACCAGGGAAGCCCCAGCAATTCCACATGTGAGTATATACTAATACCTAAAAGAAGGGAAAGCAGGATATCAAAGAGATACCTGCATCCTTATCTTCATGGCAGCAGCATTCACAGTAGCTACAGCATGTCAGCAACTGTAGATCCTTTGAGAGAAGAATGGATGAGCACAGTGTGGTTATCACACAGTGGAACGTGATTCAGCCTTAAAAAGGAAGGAAGTTCTGACTCCTGCTATGACATAGACAAACCTTGAGGCCATGATGCTCAGTGAAACAAGTCATAAAAGGCCAGCTTTCCTGTATGATTCCACTTACAGGAGGTACTTGGTCAAAATCATTGTTGTCGCTCAGTCATGTCGAATTCTTTGCGACCCTGTGGACTGCAGCGTGCCAGGCCTCCCTGCCCTTCACCATCTCCCAGAGCTTGCTCAAACTCCTATCCCTTGAGTCAGTGACAGCATCCAACCATCTCATCCTCTGCCCTCCCCTTCTCTTCCTGCCCTCCGTCTCTCCCAGCATCAGGGTCTTTTCCAGTGAGTGAGTTCTTCACATCAGGTGGCCAAAGTATTGGAGTTTCAGCTTTAGCATCAGTCCTTCCAAAGAACACCCAGGACTGATCTCCTTTAGGATGGACTGGTTGGATTTCCTTGCTATCCAAGGGACTCTCAAGAGTCTTCTCCAACACCACAGTTCAAAAGCATCACTTATTCAGCACTAAACCTTCTTTATGGTCCAACTCTCACGTCCGTACATGACCGCTGGAAAAACCATAGCAGCTTTGACTATATGGACCTTTGTTGACAAAGTAATGTCTCTGCTTTTTAATATGCTGTCTAGGTTTGTCATAGCTATTCTTCCAAGGAGCAAGCATCTTTTAATTTCATGGCTGCAGTCACCATCTGCAGTGATTTTGGAGCTGAAGAAAATAAAATCTTGTCAGTGCTTCCAGTTTTCCCCTTCTATTTGCCATGAAGTGATGGGACCAGATGCCATGATCTTAGTTTTTTCAATGTTGAGTTTTAAACCAGCTTTTTCTTGCTCCTCTTTTACCCTCATTGTGAGGCTCTTTAGTTCCTCTTGGCTTTCTGTCGTTAGAGTGATAACACCTGCATATCTGAGGTTGTTGATGTTTCTCCCGGAAATCTTGATTCCAGAGTGTGATTTGTCGAGCCTGGCATTTCACATGATATACTCTGCATATAAGTTAAATAAGAGGGTGACAATATACACACTTGACATACTCCTTTCCCAATTTTGAACCAGTCCATTGTTCCATGTCTGGTTCCAACTGTTGCTTCTTGCCCTGCATACAGGTTTCTCAGGAGGCAGGTCAGGTGGTCTGGTATTCCCATCTCTTTTAGAATTTTCCAGTTTGTTGTGACCCACACAGTCAAAGGCTTTAGCATAGTCAATGAAGCAGAAGTAGGTATTTTCTGGAATTCCTTTACTTTTTCACTTTCTCCTAGCACAACCAATAATAAATAAGTTAAAAAAATTTTTTAATTTGGTTACCTGGACAGAAGAAGATAAAGCATATTTCTATCTCCTATGAAATCCCAAAATTTCATAGTAAGGGTTATTATGAAATTATTATGAAAAAAATTTGTATCTTTTAGAGCATATAGAAGGATACTTTTACGACCTAGAATACAGCAGGATTTTTCCAACATGATGCAAAAAGCACAAAACTAAAGAAAAATTACAGTTTGATCACACTGAAATTTAAAACTTCTGTTCTTTATAATACACCATCAGTGAAGCAGGGAACGAGCCATAGAGTGGAAGACATTGGCTGCAAGGTGTGTAACTAACAGAGGACTCATTATAAGGGTGTATGAAGATGCCACGAATGAACAGGAAGACACCCCAGGAGGCAGACCACAAACACCTGCCGTTCAGCAGATGAAAGATATTTTTCATCATTTTAAAACCAAATTAAAACAACAGTACTTCATACCCATCACATGAAATTTACTAATACCAAGGGTTGACACGTCTAAACTCAGAAACTGAATAGAAGAGGGAGGAATGGAGTGACGGGCGGGGGGGGAGCCGGTGGACAGATTGGGGAGGAGCTAATAAAAGGGCACAAACTCTCAGCCATCAGATGAGTGAGGTCTGAGGTCTAAGCTGAAAATGGTGCCTGTAGTTGATGACACAGATCGTATCACTGAAACTTGCTAAGACAGTAGAATGTAAATGTTCTCACCAAAAATATAGGATAAAGCTATGAGGGGATGGGTGTGTTATCAGGTGGGAGGAGTCCTTTCCAGCGGGCACACACACCAGATCGTTGTGATCTACACTCCAACTCACAGTCTCGTTTGTCAGTCACGCCCCAGTGAAGCTGAGGAAAGAGCTGGCACATCTGTAGAGCAGTGGTATCTCTCCTGCCTGATGCCAGAGCCTGAACCGGATGGATGCTTGGAGAACAAGCAGGGTCAAGCACAGGGAGGACTCACCTGCTGTCCACTGGCGAGTCCTCCTGGAAGCCGGCTTCCATGAAGGCCCTGCGCAGTGGCTGCAGGCTCCCTGGTGACAGCGTAGAAAGGAAAAGCCTTATCAGGCGGTGGGCTCTAATGGAACATAGAGCACCCACTACTCAGGGTGAACAAACCAGAACTAAAATGTATCCAAATGGCTAAATCTCAACACTTAACAGGAATTGCAGAAAAAGGGACTTTGGAGAAAAGATGGAATCTGTTACCTTTCCCATAAAACTTTCAGGCATGGAGACCGTGTTGTATGTGTATATTCTGTGGATATGCCAGCGCTGAGGGCCTGAGAAGCCTCAGACCCAATTCAGTGGTTCCCCCAGGAGGACAGCTGTGTGAGCCACTCTGGGCATGGTCTCTCACAGGTGCGCCACTGGGGAGGCCTGGCAGGACATCATGCTGGCCTGCATGCCTGGCAAGAAGTGCGCCCCCGAGTCAGAGCCAGGCAACAGCACGGAGGGGGAGACGCCCTGTGGCAGCAGCTTCGCTGTCTTCTACTTCATCAGCTTCTACATGCTCTGCGCCTTCCTGGTAAGCCAGATGGGGCCGGCGGCCTTGCCTGCTGGGCGTGCGGTCCAGGCTGGGCGGGAAAGCCTGCGTCACTGGAACTGTCCAACAAGCTGGGAGGGGCAGGAGCTGGGCCGGGTGAGCTCAGCCACCTTCTTCTCATCTGTACTTGGCTCCTGCCTTCATCCCAGAGGACAGGAGGCCGCTTCAGCATCTCTGGCACTTTGATGAGGAGCGGCAGAAGGGTGGTGGACAGTCTCCCCTGTCCTCAGCAGCCCCACCTTAGCAGCTGGGTGTAAGGGAAACTGCCAGCCCACAGTGGGGTTCATTCCACATAACTGAGGGGAGCTGGTCAGGTCCTCAGTCAAGAGAGCCAAGTCCTGGAGGCCAGTGTTTCCATGGTGCCACATGGCTGGCCTTCAGGAGCACTGGCCTCCGAGCACGTGGCCCTGACCGCCACACATGCAGGAAGGGCCACTGAGGCAGCTCTCTGCCCATCCTCTGCAGATCATCAACCTCTTCGTAGCCGTCATCATGGACAACTTTGACTACTTGACGAGGGACTGGTCCATCCTGGGTCCCCACCACCTGGAAAACTAAAATGTATCCAAATGGCTAAATCTCAACACTTAACAGGAATTGCAGAAAAAGGGACTTTGGAGAAAAGATGGAATCTGTTACCTTTCCCATAAAACTTTCAGGCATGGAGACCGTGTTGTATGTGTATATTCTGTGGATATGCCAGCGCTGAGGGCCTGAGAAGCCTCAGACCCAATTCAGTGGTTCCCCCAGGAGGACAGCTGTGTGAGCCACTCTGGGCATGGTCTCTCACAGGTGCGCCACTGGGGAGGCCTGGCAGGACATCATGCTGGCCTGCATGCCTGGCAAGAAGTGCGCCCCCGAGTCAGAGCCAGGCAACAGCACGGAGGGGGAGACGCCCTGTGGCAGCAGCTTCGCTGTCTTCTACTTCATCAGCTTCTACATGCTCTGCGCCTTCCTGGTAAGCCAGATGGGGCCGGCGGCCTTGCCTGCTGGGCGTGCGGTCCAGGCTGGGCGGGAAAGCCTGCGTCACTGGAACTGTCCAACAAGCTGGGAGGGGCAGGAGCTGGGCCGGGTGAGCTCAGCCACCTTCTTCTCATCTGTACTTGGCTCCTGCCTTCATCCCAGAGGACAGGAGGCCGCTTCAGCATCTCTGGCACTTTGATGAGGAGCGGCAGAAGGGTGGTGGACAGTCTCCCCTGTCCTCAGCAGCCCCACCTTAGCAGCTGGGTGTAAGGGAAACTGCCAGCCCACAGTGGGGTTCATTCCACATAACTGAGGGGAGCTGGTCAGGTCCTCAGTCAAGAGAGCCAAGTCCTGGAGGCCAGTGTTTCCATGGTGCCACATGGCTGGCCTTCAGGAGCACTGGCCTCCGAGCACGTGGCCCTGACCGCCACACATGCAGGAAGGGCCACTGAGGCAGCTCTCTGCCCATCCTCTGCAGATCATCAACCTCTTCGTAGCCGTCATCATGGACAACTTTGACTACTTGACGAGGGACTGGTCCATCCTGGGTCCCCACCACCTGGACGAATTTAAGAGAATTTGGGCAGAGTATGACCCTGAAGCCAAGTGAGTGCCCAGAGGGAAACCCAAGCCCCCAACCTGAGAGGGCGTTGAGTGACCACATGTGGGAAAGAAAGTTGAGACGGGTTAGCACTGGGCGGACTCACTGCACATCCTGACCTGCACAGGACACCAGGGTCAAGGGTCAAGGGCCAGCAATAGGAGGCCTTAGGCTGAGTCAAGACCATGTCTGCTCTTTTCCACTGAACAGGCAGGTGGTCATGATGTTGGAGCAACCAGTATGTACTTGAGTCAGGACGTCTGGGCTGGGTAGGGCCTGGCTGTATCCCTGCCACAGGTCCATCAGTCCAGGCATCATGCTTGGTTGACTCTCAGGAAAGTGTCAGATGGTTAGATGGTCAGATGGTTAATTGATGGAATCAGCAGTAAATACCGAGAATTTCATTGCCTGCTAAAATCCCTTCCACCTTTCATTACCTACTGAAACATAGCACTGATGGAAAATTGCCCCTGAGAAATCTAAACATGTAGATTGGTTTTTAAGTTTTACCACCTAGTTCTACAGCTCGGCACCAGTTTGATTACTAGGGTCCAGCTGTGGAGAGTTCCTCCCACAAGAGACCCCACCCTTGGGCACAGGAGTCCTGGGCTGCCGGCCTGGACCCTCCTCCTGACCTTCCCTCCTCCCCTGCCTCTTCCAGGGGACGCATCAAACATCTGGATGTGGTGACCCTGCTCCGGCGGATCCAGCCCCCCCTGGGTTTTGGGAAGCTGTGCCCTCACCGCGTGGCTTGCAAAGTAAGAGATAGACTGGGCTCATGGGAGACACAGCGTGGGGGGCGAGACACCCTCCGGGTACCCCAGGCAGGCCAGTGTGCCTCTGCAGGGATGAGGGTAGTCTTCATGACCTAAAGAAAGGACTGAGCCAAAACAGGCGCTGGGGCTCCTTCCCTGTGGCATATACGTCCTTAGACAGTGAAGGAAACAGAGTGACGTGCACACACATTTTGAGGCTCCCCGCACCCCACTCCCACATCCTCCTGCCTTGGAGGTACCTCAGGGGTTCCACAGGCAGGTCCTTCAAGAACCAGCGGCTGTGCTGACTGCTGTGCCCCCTCCCCAGCGCCTGGTCTCCATGAACATGCCCCTGAACAGCGACGGGACCGTCATGTTCAACGCCACGCTGTTTGCCCTGGTCCGGACAGCCCTGAGGATCAAGACAGAAGGTAAGATCATGGGGGTGGCTGGGAGCCCTAGTGGACCAGCCAGAGCCAAGCTCGGCGCCTGCAGGGTCCCGGGCCCCCCTGCCCTTGGGGTGTCAGAGCTGCAGCCCAGCATGATTTTCCCCTACCCCCCTGCCCCGGGGACATCAGCGGGACCAGGCCTGCTCAGGCAGCCTTTGTTCCTTGAGCGGCCTCCTTGCCTATGACTTTAAGAGATTGACCTAGTGACCCCTAGGTTGAAGCTCAGATGGCAAGAGGTGAGCACTTCCTGAAGCAGGCCGAGCCCTTGCACTGTGGGGCTTTACCAGCTGCAGGTGGATCTCAGATGTCCAGCTTTCCTTGCAAAGTAAGGAAGGGGTCGTCAGGAAGGGGTCACAGTGGACGTGACCATGGTCCAGGTCAGCACAGGCCCGCCCACATATAGTCACAGCCAGCCGGCAGGTGGGGTCAGAGCCCCCTGTGCTTTTTCAGGGCCATGCCACTTCGGGGCAGGGACCGTCTTCTGGTTTGTACCACAGCAGCCCATGGCACGGAGCAGTTGGGCTGGGCTGTGCTGACCTGCCATCTTCATGGCCGATTGGTGTCAGAACTGTTCTGGGAGGGCAGAGGTGCACCCAGGGAGCTGCAGCTGCTCCCAGCCTCCTGCAGCAACTCTTGGAGCTGGGGCGTGCTTGAGACGGAGTCCCAGCCCCTGCCCTGAACGCTGGTCTGCACCCTGTGCCAGCCGCGTGAGTGGGTCACCTGAGCAAAGTCTGAAACCCAGCGACACAGTCACTAGAGAAAACCTGGCAGTGTCGTTTTCCCCTTTAGACCTTTGGATCTGAGGCTCAGGCTGCCCATCCCATCTCCCAGAGGAGCCCTGGACAGGAGGACAAGGGGGCTAGACCGTGATAACACACAACGCTCTCTCCACCTCAGTTTCTTTGTGAAACAAGAAGGTGGTGACAAGTGGCATTGAGTTCAGTGGACAAGCCAAGAGGCGCCTTCCCTCAGCTAAATCCTCCCACAAAATGACAGAAATATCCAGGATGAAGAACAGGAATCCAGGATGAAGAATCAAGACCCATATCAAAATTAGGAGCTAATATTTAAAAAAAAAAAAAAAACCTCTTAATAGTTCAAGTTTGGCTGCTCAGTAAAAAGATACTCAGGCCGAAGAGTAGCCCTGGCCACAAGTCAAGCTGGAATAGGCAGGAACAGGCCTGTTTCTGCCACCAGAAGACTGGAATGGACATGGTTGGGTGTACATGCACATGTGACCAGGAGGGCTAGGAAGGAAGCTTGCTGACACGCGAGCTGTGATTCCACAAGCACTGGACCCAGCTGGGACTTCTGTTCACTACTTTCACCTTCTTCCCTTTCCCAAACTTTCCACAATGACTATGATTACAGTTCTGTCCGAGAGGGAAGGTTTGTTTCTCCAAGGGGGAAGAAATGAAGACTCCTGAAAGGAGCATGCTGTGGTCCTGAAGGCTTGATATAAAGTGAGGACGTACATTTTCATCCTGTGGGAGAATGAGCTACACCGATGCCTGAAGCCCAGAGTCAGCATCATCAAGATAGTCGTCAGACTGAAGCAGGTCCGGGCCGAAGAGCCAGACACACACAGCCCGTCCCGAGGAATGTGCTCCTGAGACCAAGAGAGAAGCTGGCCGCGTGGAAGCTAGCCAAGCCAGGAATTAAAGGAAATTCACCCACCAGCAAAGCGCTGGCATCACATCCCATCCTCTCTCCCACTGCTGAGTCACGTGTCACCCCGGCCACTGTGGGCACCTGCTCAGAAGATCTAGAGTCCAGCCATGGGGCAGCGACTTCTCTGCTCAGGGGCCTTCAGGCCAAAATCAGCCTGTTGACCAGGATGGGTCCTCTTCCCCGGGCTAGGGGGAGAGTTCCCCTCCAGCCCATTCAGGCTGGCCGCAGACTCACTCCCCGCAGACTGGGACCGGCTCTGGCTAGGCACCTGCAGCTCCGAGCTCCATGCGGTCAGGGGGCCCTCTCTTGTCTTTGGCCCACTTCACACATGATTTTTGTTTATTTTTTGTTGTGTGCTGATTTTTGTCAAGGCCTAAGTGACATATCACATTACATGAACAAGATAATGATCCTGTTATTTGTTTATATCACAAAACAACCACCACACATCTAGACAACACTCGTCACCCCTCAAGGTTACAGCTTGTTTCTTGTGACGAGGACTTTTAAGATCCGCTCAAAGCAACTTGCAGATACACAACACAGTATTGCCGCAGTCCGCATGCTGTGCTTGACATCCCCAGGATGTGTTTGTTTTATAGCTGGGAGTTTGCACCCGAGAGCGCCCCCCTTGTGAAGGGCTCCTGAGGTGAGCCCAGGCCCCCTGCACAAGCCCCCTGTCCTCAGGGCCCGTGTTCGTATCACATCACCTGATCGCAGGGTGAGACCCCATGTTCACCGTCCTGGCGCCACTCAGGGCATGTGCACTGATGGTGGTGGGAGGGAGCCAGGGGTGTGCCAGCCCCAGCCAGCCTCCCAGTGCCCTCTCACAGCTGCAGGTCTCAGCTCTCCGAGCCCAGGACTGGAAGTTTGGCCAGTGGAGAAAGTAGACCCCTAGGGGCCCCTGATCTCAGGACCCCATCTCCTGGTTTCTGCCCCACACAAGGTTTTGCTGCCTCCCCAGGAGGAGACCCAATAGAGGCCTTTGACTCAGAGGCCTCTGGGTATGGACACTCCCGTGGGTCTTCCTCCCAGTGGCCTTCCTGGCAGGTGGCCATGGGCTTAGCCTGGCCCTGGCAGCCCCCACGAGGAGAAGCCACGAGTGGGGTGCAGGGTCACCCTGGCCACTGAGTGGCAGGTGGGGGGCAGAGGATAGCTGGCCAAGAGGGCACGGAGATGGGCCACAGGAACCCGCAAAGGAAGAGATAGAACCCACGTTCAGGGCCACTGGGCAGAGCCCTCGGGCAGCCATGTGGGCTCCCGCACAGGGACCAGCCCAGCCCACCAGAGGCCCAGAGGACAGCTGTCAGTCAGCCTGCGTCCCCCCACAGGGAACCTGGAACAGGCCAATGAGGAGCTGCGGGCCATCATCAAGAAGATCTGGAAACGGACCAGCATGAAGCTGCTGGACCAAGTGGTGCCGCCTGCAGGAGGTGAGTACTCACCCCCCATCTCTGAGCACGTGCAGGTCCCACATTCAGCCTGCATGAGACCTGCTTGTTCTGACTGGAGCCTGGTCCTAGCCTGAGGTCACCGGGGAGGCCAAGAAGGCCCCTGGATGCCTACAGGTTTGGGAGAATGTCAAGAAGACAGCAAGGTAGGGGCTTTCCCATAACCCACCCGGCTGGAAGCTGTGGGAGTGACAGGGACCTGGGGGAAGAGCCCCCAGGACCCCCTCTTTTGTTCCTCCTGAGGGAGGTTATGAGCCCCCAGGACCCTCTTCTTGTTCCTCCTTGACAACCCTGTCTGTCTTGCGTATACAATTACTCCAATATAACTCTTTAATACAAAATATATTGTTAGATTGGCCAAAAAGATCATCCAGATTTATCTGTAAGATGCGCCTTCAGAAAAGCCCAAGCAAACTTTCTGGCCAACTCAATATAATCAAAGTTTTTCAATGAATAAATGTTTAGGGGCAGTTGTGCCCAACAAGCTCAGTTAGGTTTACAAAGCAAGGTGGGAAGTCATTTTGATGATATGGTAATTTTTCTGTGAGAAAGAAGAGGATACTAATACATTTGGGGCTTCCCTCGAGGCTCAGCAGTAAGGAATCTCCTTGCAGTGTAGGAGCTACAGGGACTCAGGTATGCTCCCTGGGTTGGAAAGATCCCTGGAGAAGGGAATGGTTATCCACTCCAGTGTTCTTGCCTGGAGAGTTCCATGGACAGAGGAGCCTGGTGGGCTACAGTCCACGGGACCACAAAGAATTAGCCACAACTGAAGTGACTGAGCACGCATATAAGAATATGTTCGCTGACTTGCAGAAAGTATCTGCATAAAGAGTCTCTGGGAAGATGCTCTGGCAATGAATGAGAAAGGTTATCTGAAAGGAAACAGGAGTGGGATGCCCTTCACTGTACACAGGTCTTTTTTATATTTTTGTCTTTCAACCATGTGCGTGGAGAGTGTCTTCTCAAAAAAATTAAATTGATTGCTTCTCAACCTTTTGACTAAAATCAAGCGTTGTTATCTGTTCTTATCAGTTTAAAAAAGTTAAACTGAGAAAACCTAAGAAGCTGAGGACTCCTAGACAGGGTCCAAGCCCCCATTTACCTCCAACCCTGTCCTCCCTTTGCTCTCAGATGACGAGGTCACAGTGGGCAAGTTTTACGCTACTTTCCTGATCCAAGAGTATTTCCGGAAGTTCAAGAAGCGCAAAGAGCAAGGCCTGGTGGGCAAGCCCTCCCAGAGGAACGCCCTGTCCCTGCAGGTGAGGGGCCCTTGCCCCTGGGACCTCCTCCCGCCTCTGCCAGGTTCCAAGCTCCCACAGGTCCCTTCCTGAAAGTCCGAGCCTGCAGGGAGACCCTCCCCTCCCGCCCTGCCTCCTGCACTCACTGCCCTCTGTAGTCCTGGACTCTCAGCCCCCCTGAGCTCGGAGTAGGGGGAAGGGCTGGGGGTCTACTGATGCCTCTGAGACTGCCTCCCAGCATGCCTGAGCCCCCTGTAGACCCCCGGAGCTGGCCTCCTTGGGGAGAAGCAGAGGGAAAGGTGGGCGGCGAGTCTGGTGGGCGCCTGGGCCCTCACGCCCTGTCCCCTCGGCCCAGGCTGGCCTGCGCACCCTGCACGACCTGGGGCCTGAGATCCGCCGGGCCATCTCTGGGACCTGACCGCCGAGGAGGAGCTGGACAAGGCCATGAAGGAGGCTGTGTCTGCAGCCTCAGAAGATGACATCTTCAGGGTAGGTGGGCACCCCAGCCGCAGTCTACAGCCTCCATAACCTGGGTTTGGGGCAGGAGGTCGCATGTCCTGAACCCAAGGAGAAGAACCAGCCCTGCCCCCAGCTCTCCCACTCCACTGCCCGCCCTACCCCTGCCACCCCTCCCTCGGCCCCCATCCAAGCCTAGCCCTTCTCAAGCTCACAGAGCATCACTGGGCCTTGGAGGAGCAGGAAGCCATTTTCCTAAGGAAGTGCTTCTGAGGAGACGCTTCTTCATTACACATTGCAGAGTGGTGGCCTTGGAGCCACATTTAAGCCACAGGCCTATTTTGTCTGCCAACCTTTGAACGCATGGCTCATTCAAAAAATCTAGACTTCCAGCCTCTCTTGCAAAAATCAGAAGACATGCGGTATCAGGCAGCAGACGCCTGGAAGCCAGTGGCGATCTGGACTTGGACCATGAGGTCTCCAATCCCAAGCGTCCCCTCCAGCCCTCCATCTTGCTGGATACCAAGGCTGTCAACAGTACTAACCATGAAAACTAGAGCCCACTGGGATTCTGAGGCCCTTGTGCCCAGATCTCTTCACGAACCCTAAGGCACTTGGCTAAAAATCCTACAGCAAGTGAGACGCTGCCGCCTAGATCTGAGGCAGAGCTGCTCACCCTGCCCCCCCAGCCCCAGCAGGCTTCCACGTGGCAGGAACACGGCGGGAGAGGGGCCTGGCCCATGAGGGTCCTGTCCTTGCCATCCTTCTCCCCCTCACTGTGAAACGTGCCTCACTGAATGGCTCAAAGACACACTGGCATGTCAGCGTGACCCAAGAGACCGCAAGCTGGCAGAGGCTCCTTGCCCAGGGCAGGGAGGGAAGCTGGGAGAGACACGGACTCCAAACCTGAAATCTGGGGCTCTCCGGGGAAGGAGGCCATGGTGGGTGTACTTGCTGTGGTGATTCTCAGAACCACTGGCCAGCGCAGTTTCCAGGTCCTTGTCTGTCAGTCCCCTTGGCACCTTCTGGCCCCTTTCTCTGCCCCTCAGCCCCCACGAGTCTGCCTGCCCCAGGGAAGGGTCTCCATTCCAGACAGTCACTGCACCTGCCCCCCATCCCACTGGTCCCAGAAGGAGGTTCTGTCACCCCTCCACCTGTTATTCCCCCAGGGTCTCAGGGGACTGCCTGGGCCCTTCCAAGCTGCCAGGCCCGCAGGCCAGAGGCCTGGTCAGCTGGGTACTGCCCAGCGCGGTTGAGCTCCCTCCCTCCCCCACAGGCCAGCCCTTCACCCACCGCCCTCTCTCTGTCTCTTTTCCCGCAGAGGGCCGGTGGCCTGTTCGGCAACCACGTGGGCTACTACCCCAGTGACGGCCGGGGCGCCTTCCCCCAAACCTTCACCACCCAGCGCCCCCTGCACATCAGCAAGGCAGGCAACAGCCAGGGGGACACCGAGTCCCCCTCCCACGAGAAGCTGGTGGACTCCACCTTCACCCCCAGCAGCTACTCATCCACAGGCTCCAACGCCAACATCAACAATGCCAACAACACCGCCCTGGGCCGCTGCCCCCGCCCTGCTGTCCACTCTGGTGCTGTCAGCACCTTGGAGGCCCGCGGGCCTCCCTTGTCCCCTGCCATCCGGGTGCAGGAGGCCTCATGGAGGCACAGCTGCCAGAGGTAAGCTGGGGGCACGGAGGGACTTGGGGAGGATCGTTTGGCCATCAGACCCGCCTCTCGGCCCTCAAGCTGGGGTGGGCCACTGCTGCTACCAGGACCCCGGCGAGAGGGCAGGTGGATGCTCAGGGAGGCACCGTGGCCCCACTGGCCAGCACATGGCCTGAGGCGCCCGCCTCTAGATGGGGCAGAGGAGCCCTGGCCCAACCCCTGAGATGTTTGTGTTCTGGAGACACAGCAGTCTCCACCCCCCGGGCCCTTCTCAAGTCTCTACCCAAATCTGGCCTTGGGGCCAACTGGGACGGGACAGGCCCCCCTTCTTCTAGAGCAAGAGGCCCTTTGGTGGGGCACTCACCTGCTCTGCCCCAGCCTGGGGTGATTCCTGGTTATCCTGCCAGCATCTCCAGCCCCTGGCCTTTCTTTCCTTCCACTCTGCTGCCCGGTGAGCCAGGACCCCTAGCTGGGATGTGCTGGGCTGGTGGTACCCACCCCACGCTCTGGGCCTCAGGCAGCATTTACATTGGCAGCTCTGGGTTCCACAGCCAGGGAATCTGGCTGCTTCACCCGAGCAGGACAGCGGTGCCAGCAGGAGCTCGGGCCCAAAAGTGACCTCTCACCCCCAGCCTGTGTCCTGAGCAGCCTTCGTCCCTTCCAGAAGCAGGCTCCCCGCCTTGGTGTTCGTGCCCCCTTCACCACCATGCCTGAGTTAGCCAAGGCTCCAGCCCTGGGCCACGTCCTTCCCCTCGCAGCTCAGGGCTGAGTGGGGGTGGGGCCAGCTCTGCCCCCAGGGGTGCTGCCTGCCAGCTGTGATTCTCCACCCCCAGCTCACCCCGTGTGCCCAACCACGCCCTCCCCCTCCCGTTCACGCCAGCGAGAGCCTTCCCGTGTCATGTGTCCTTCACATGGGGGAGGGCCTCCCCTGAGAACCACCCGGATCCTCCCTGAGTGGCGGATGGGCCCCGGGTCAGAGCTGGACAATGACCCGCACTCAGTTCTGAGAGGATGAGCCAAGATGACTCCCAGATTCCCTGTGAGTCTGAGCATAAAGGGACCCCAACTCTCAAGACCTTTAGGGAGAAAGATAGACGCAGATGGGAAAGGGGGGCCGGAGACCAGAGCTAAAGACCACATGACCAAATGAACAGAAGCCCAGGGCCCAGGGGAGAGCTCAACCCAGGGCACATTCTGGCGTGAAGGGTCTCAGCTCAGGGGACTCAGGCTCACGCCCCTCTGCTCAGAGGAGCAAACCCCTGTGTGAGGCCCCTTCCCTGTGCTTGGCTCTAAGAAGCAACATCAAACTCAAGGCATGTCAGCTATGACCCCAGGAAGCCCCCAGCAAGTGCCCACAGCCCCACTGTCTACAGCAGCAGGAGGGACCGCCCCTCCCCCTGCCCTGCCCCAGCCCTTGTGTAGGATCTCACCACCTCACCTTCCAAGCACCATCTCATCGGCTGCTTCATTTGTCACAACCGAAGCCACACAGACAGACAGTTGTACTGGTGGGGATGCTGAGGCATGGGTGGGCAACGTGACTTGTGCCAGGGGAAACTGACCAGCTCAGAACTCAGATATCCTTGGATTCTAATCCCGAGGCCCCCTCCCCTGCATGGAACCCTAATGGGAGCACTCCTGGGTCCATCAGTGGTGGTGGTGGTCCCTACCTGCTGGGGGAGGGGAGGGGCTGGCAGCTGCCGACGTTTGTCTCCATGCTGGACACTTTAGGTGCCCCTCCAGAGACAGCCCAATAGCCATGCTGTGTCAGGAAGAGGCCCCTGGGGACGAGACCTGTGCCGTGCACGTGGATGAGGATGCAGAGCACAGCAGCGAGCCCAGCCTGGTCTCCACGGAGATGTAAGCTTGTCCCTCCCTAGGGAGGGGCCCCCAACTCCTCCTCTGGCAGCTGCAAAGAGGAAGGAAGCCCCCCACTCTGGTTAGCTTGATGCTTGCTTGAGAAATGATGCTTCCAGGGAAATATCTAAATGTTGTTTCCCTAAGCTTTTTTGACTGTGACCAGACATCGTAAATATAGTTTACAGTGAAGCTCAATAGATACACACGTGCATACCTTGACTGGCTCAGGCGGTAAAGAATCTGCCTGCCATGCAGTAGACCCAGGTTTGATCCCTGGATCAGGAAGACCCCTTGGAGAAAGGAATGGCAGCCCACTCTAATATTCTAGCCTAGAGATTCCCATGGACAGGGGAGCCTGGCGGGCTACAGTCCATGGAGTCGCAGAGTCAGACACAGCTGAGCGACTAACTGTTCCTGAAACTGCGTATAATAAAACCGACAGCAGAGGGCGCCATTGGTAGCCGTAACTGAGAACTCCACCAGAGCCAGTTAAAGGGAAGGGCTTTTAAACTGCAGGTCCGACCTGTGAGGGGGCTGTGACATTTGCTTAGTCAGTTACAATCAGCACTCCTAAAAGAAAGCACAGGACGGAGCAGAACAGCAGGAAGTAGCGTGGCCAGCGTCACAAAGGCAGCACTGTTTTGTGAAGATTTGCTGCCAAGTCTTATAACTATTAATAACCGGTGACTATTCACCAAGCTGAAGCCGTGTTAGACACTTTGCTGAGAGAAACATTTCATCACGAGGAACTGCCAGCCCTTCTGGCTTCTGACATTCGGAGGAGGGATTAATACGTGGCCACTCACCATCATCTGCGCCCTCTGCACACGCTCGGTGCTCACAGGCCACTGCCCGGCATAGATGAGCTGGCCTTTGCAGCCAGTGAGGGGTTATGAGAGGATCTTGGGGAGGAAAGCAGAGGAGATTGCCTACCTAGCTGCTCACCCAGCAGTGCAAACAGCAGGGCATAGACATTCAGAGAAGCTAAGGGTCAAACAGAGGCTGGGTCCTCAAGAATGGGGACGACCTGAACCATAAGACAGTGTTACGGGAGGGTGCCAAGCTGACAGAGGAACGTCTGGCGGGTTTTACCCAGCACCTTCCTGGATCGCGGTCAGCGCAGCCGGAGGACAGCCGCTGCCCTGAGGGCACCGGGGGCGGTCTCTCTGGCGACAGGAGGGGCTGAGGGCCAAGGCGGCTCCACTAGGGCCTGTGCAGCCAGCCGAGGGCCTGCAGCAGCTGTCTTCAGGGAAGTGCCCCCGGCCCGGGCGCAGTGGATGCAGGCTCGGGGTCTGGGGGTCCGAGTCCAGCCCTACGTGCGGCCATAATGCGCCCCAGGCCAGGAGGAGCCGTTTTTCGCTGAGTTCCCCTCAGAAGGTCCAGGAGCCACTGACTGACTAGACACCCCAAGGTCCCCCCACCATCTGTCACCAATGACCACACGGCTGTGCTCCCGCTGACCATGGGTGGGCAGGCCGGGAGAGTGTGGGGAGGCACGAGCTTAGGCTCACCCTGGGAGGGGCTGCATAGGCAGCATCCACCGCGAGCACGGAGGAGTCCAGGCCATTCCAGAGAGGAGCTGTGGGCTGAGAACTGTGTTCCCACTTTCTCAGCAGTGGTGACCAACTTGTACACACCTGCCAGCATCAGAGGTGTGGGGGGCACACAGGGAACAGGCCAGAGGAGCTGGGAGTGTCTGCTGCCTCATGGCCTGTAGAAAGCAGCGTCGGGGTCCCCTCACTAAGAGAGAATCAGAAGTCCTGGGGTGACAGTCTCAAGTCCTCTGTTCCAGGCTCTCCTACCAGGATGACGAGAATCGGCAGCTGACTCCCCCCGAGGAGGACAGGAGGGACGTCCATCTGTCCCCAAAGAGGGGCTTCCTGCGCTCTGCCTCCCTAGGTAACCCCATGCCCTCCCGCCTCCCTGGGTAACCCCACCCCCTTCTCTAGAGGCAGTCAGCCCCTCCCCAGTGATTACAAGGCACACAAGGGTGACCAAGGAATGTCAAGGCCTGGCTGCGATGGCCTCTCAGATGGACTCCAGGGTGGAGCTGGCCTGGGGCTGGACATGTGCTAATGCTACATCTCTTGGGGGGGGCCATCCTTGCGCCTCCTTGGGTGTGAGCTATCACAGCCACTTCCTCTATCTGTGCTGAGTCATCACTTGTGTGCAGGTCGAAGGGCCTCCTTCCACCTTGAATGTCTGAAGCGACAGAAGAATCCTGGGGGAGACGTCTCTCAGAAGACAGTCCTGCCTTTGCACCTGGTTCACCATCAGGTAGCCCCACCTGGGGACAGGCCGCTGTCCCTACCCCACAGGCTGGGTTCCTGTGACGAGGAGCAGACCTCTAGACCCCCAGTTGCCCTTCCTGTCCCACACCACTGCTGAGTCCCCTCCCCTGCCCAAATAGCCTCCGGGGAAGGGCTCTGCACACCCGAGGACCATGTACCCCAGGCAGGGCACCCAAGTGGTCCTGGAGAGCCCCTGGGAGGGTGGAAGGACCAGCAGCTCTCATCTCCCCCCAGTGGCCAGCTGTTCTGTCCCCAGAACTAACTGTCACTCGTGCTAGAGCCTGGACATTGAGCAGCACAAAATTAGATCTGAGAAATATGGAACTAACCAGAGAATCTTCCAGCAACATGGTCAGGGCAGAGATATGTCAGGAAAGCAGGCCCAGGCAGATTCAGTAGTTGAACTGGCTCTTGGGCTGAGTGACTCCAAATGAGGGGGTGAAACCCAAGACCCCAGCTTCAAGCTCCTCTTAGGACCTTTGACCCAATGGAGGTTTCCAACAGCTGAACAATCCGTGAGGCTGATCTCTCTCCTCCTGGCAAATCAGAGTCTAAATTGGACTCTCCCCCACCTTCTCACCTCCTTGATTACACTTCCTTATCATGGGCTTTTGCTTAAAATGGCTTTTTTATCCCAAAGGTGTTCGGTGCCCATCAGGGCTTATAGTCAGCACAAGACAGGCAGAGCGGCTCTGCCCGGATGAGGGCATTTCTGCTCAGGTTTTGCTCAGCCTGAGTGCTGTCGCTGGAGTACGCGTGGTCTCCATGGGGCTTTCTGGAATGTCAGCAGCTCTCTGGGGCCCCCAGGGAGGAGAGGCCGGCAGGCTGGGAACACCACGTGCACTGCTGAGGGATTCCTAGGAGCTGGTCTCTCCTCTGCTGATGGTGCCCAAAGGAAGACCCTCCCTCTCTTTGTTCTGCCTTCCTGATCCCCTCCGACCCATCTTTGGCCCTTGGGCTGGGCCTCCCCGCTAGGCAGGGTCACTCCCCATGGCCTATCACATCAGAGCTGGTGGAGAGAATACACAGCTAGTGGGGGCAGGGCTGGAACTAGAGGGAAGATGACCGTAAGCCCACTGGGCCTTGGCCTTATGAGCTCAGGGGAGGAGGATCCCAGCTGACCGATGTCACAGGGTCTGTTAGGGCAGTTGAGACGATCCCTGGGTCTAGGTGTATGACCGCGAGAGTGCAGACGCCGGGAGGGGTCGGAGACAGGGACAGGGTAGAGGTCCCCTAACTCAATGCTCTCCCATCCTGTCCACAGGCACTGGCAGTGGCAGGCCTGAGCCCCCTCCTGCAGAGAAGCCATCCCCCCGGGACCCTCCCCCCACCACGCCTCA